>PNEQ01003480.1:73877-121771 GCA_003012365.1 Medauroidea extradentata | reverse complement strand
TATATATATATATATATATATATATATATATATATATATATATATATATATAAACATACGAAAAGGGATACGTCCTTGGGAACTGAAATGTTAGGCTGTATTTTAAGTAATATCATGGCTATTAAGAAACAAAGAACAATACAATGCAAACCAACCGAATAACGTAAAAAGAAACTAGCAAAAAATGCATACACTGTATTTAGCGAAACCTTTTAGTCTTGTTCACGATCTACAGACTGGCTGGTAAGAAAGTTGTATGCTATAAGAGGGTGGTGGTCTCTCCTATGTTATTTTCAGTACGGCTGGAGGTAGAATTGAAAGGTTATTTTTTTTTTTTTTTGTTTTAGCAACAATGTTCCTGGAATCATAATTAAATTCATAGGACTTCCTGATATTTTTCAAACAAGAAGACATGCACTTAACAATGACTCAAATAGCCTTATTAAAACATTTCTATATGCATTTTTGTAAGCTTTCCCTTGGTTGATTATTGAGCGAAATGGAAAAGTATAAAAATGAGTTTTCTGGGACACGGGGTGATCTTCGAATTCCTTGACATTCACCAAGAGTGTTCTTAATTCTTAAAAATTGTAGATATTTTCGAGATTATTGACAAAATTAAGAATTTTCTACGACGTTTTAGGATTTTCTCAGAATTATTTTTTTACTTCAAGGGCCCGTAAGTCTCTCGTTATTATGTTTAAATATGTAATGTTTTATATATTTTGCGTTTCATTTTGCGCAAGGAAACATCATCTTTGACGATACTTTTTTTTTTTTCAAGGAGTCATGAGTAGGCGTATGTAAAGCACGGATATAGGCCGCTTTTCAGCGGGTGGTACGTTCGCTATGTTGTCACTCAAAACAATCAACCTCAAATGCAGCGGGCACAATGTTTTAGGTTAGTAACAGCTAAATGATAAATCCTTCGAAGAACAATGACCTAACTCCAATATTTCGCTTCTTTTACCTGGGCCGTTTGCGACATAATATAGCCGTCTCTTGTTGAAGGCTGAGGCCTTCGCTATGACAACCTTGCCAAGAAGGGTATTCTCGAGATCTCCTACGGGAATGGCCTACCCTAATTTGTTCGTCTGTCCAACTAAGGTTAATTCTACTACAGGTTAGAAAGATCTATGTTAAAAGTTAAGCAAGGGACAAATTGTGCCGTTTGAGCGCTGGTAAAGTTACGAGAAGTAAACTGACAAATCACGCATGTAAAAAGTATGGAAGTTATGACTCTCTTATTATTTACTTCCTGACCATCCCCTGATTTTCTCTGAGGAAAGAAGGTATCCTCACGCACAGGCGTCCACGGGGAGGTGTTAAATGTTGCAATTTTCGTCCCACACAACTCCAAATGATGTAAGGTGCTCTCCGGGCTTGTTGATTGTATAGGCATTATATAGCTCTCATTGCGACAGTTTTAAATAATTTTTAAATTCACCAAGATGCTTTGCAGCACTATCCTATTATATTGGGCTACCATAATCAAAGCTTGCAAAAATATACACTTGATAGCTTTTATACTAGTTATAATTGAATAGAAAAGGTAAACAATCAGAAACATTATAAACTTTAAACAATTTCAACCTGTTCAGTTGAGAGTTAGAAAATTTCAGGCAGTTCACATTTTTATATTCAACTCAAGCCGGTGATTTGAATTTTACCAAGAAACTACTCTGAAATGGAAATTCAACTGGTAGGATAGAGGGAAGGAGGTGTTCTTACAATTCCTTTCGCGCCAGGCCACGCCCTCTGGAAAGGGTTTGCCACCTCAAATCATGAACTCTGCATGCGCTACTGGTCTCACCTGTGGGGCTGGCTCTCTCGGCGACGTCGGACAGGTGGGACCTCGAGGTGGCCCAGGCGTACCAAGGACACGGCTTGTCGGCCACCGACTGCGGGTACACGGCCAGGAAGGGGCTGCGACCCGCTGCGAAGGCGCCGAAGTGGCTCATTAGCCCCAGCCTGCGAACACAAATGAAGCCGCGACGTCAGTCTCTCTGTGCTCTCGCATCAGCTGCCGCCCTAACGTCTACACGTCCAGGACAGCTTGCTATTTTTTTTTTATTTAGAGAAACACTGGAAACAAATTTTGTCATTATGGGCCCCATCAAATTGTTTCGCGGTGAACATAAGTTTTTTACAGCCTCCAAAATTTTGTAGTAACTACAAACATATCACTGCAAAATGTTTGGTGAGGCCCTTATTGACAAAACACTTTGCGACACCACAAAATTGTTGTTTTCGTCCTGTGCAGAATAATGTAATTCGCGAGGGTGATGCAACACTCAATGAATTTTGAAGCCGTAATGATTCAATAAACGTGCATAAAAATACTACGATATTATACAATTTCTGTCGGAGATTTGTGTAAGTCAGGGATGAGCTGCTATAGTTTTTATAAATAAAATTTAAATAACGATTTGTGAAATGCAAATAAAAAAGTTATGCTTAACTGGCATCTTCCTCCACCTGTCATTCTCGCCCAAGTTACCTTACAAGAAGAGAAGCTGATTTGTGGTGAAAAGAATGTTGTACCTACTTGTTTACGTGCATATCTGAAGCTGGTTCGTGCCTAGTGGCAGCGTGTACTTGTGCAGAGATGTCTCACATTTGATTGTGTCTAGAGTATGGTTCCTACCACACCACATGTGTGAGATTTGGGGGAAAAACACGAAGACGCTGAAAGTTAAGAACATTTCACCACCGACCATGAATCAGAGCTGCAGATGTGTAGGTAAGGCATTTTGATATTTTTCTCCATGAATCAGTGACTGAGACAGGATAATTTCATGAATTGACTTAAGGGCAAGCTGAAATCAAAGCACACGCACATTTCTACTACGACTGCCATTGGATAACAGTTTATTAGACGGCCTGAGGAACTCCGAGTCAATACACCTACAGTTAAATAAGGGCTGGGTACAATCCTTCAAGGTCTGAGAAGAAACTGGCTTTCCGAGGGGAAAGCAATCAATGTACAGACAGATTGGAAAAGGTCACTTCTACGACCTCGTCATTTCATCGAACTTTTTTCATACTCTTCCTCTTACTCCCTCCACCACGAACCACTTTGCACACCTCCTCTAAAATTGTTCTGTCAACTGCCGAGGTCGTAGAACTCTCCTACACTTCTTACCCTCCACAAAACCATACGCACCGCCTGTTGGCATCCCTTTACCATGTCCATAAACCATATGCACGGTCTATTGGTACTTGTGTATCGTTCCTCCCATTGGCTACCACGAGACGTGAAGAGTTCGTACAGCACACACAAAGCCGAATCCCTGTTGGCCATAGCATCTAACATTCGTCACCGGCCCGCATAACATCCAGTGTATTGGGTAGAGGAAAAGAAGTTCTGTCAATCGACGAGGTCGTAGAACTGACACAGCCCCCAGACAGATCAGACCTGAGATATGTAGAGCAGTGGAGTCTAGTCTGCAGCAGTGGCGATGCGTATTCCAAGGTGCTCAGCAAAGACTATACAGGATGTCCAGAAACTGCCGCATAATAAGCATTATACGCGAATCCTGGGCTAAACTAGAGACAAGGTTCCTTCATGCGCTACATGTCCAGGTATAATGTTATGTATGGTAAGTCGAGTTAACGTAAACTCATGAATGGAATGCTTGGGATGTGAACCTGCGTCCATAATATGAGGGTCAGAGCAGTGACAGCACGATATCTGTGGAGTGCAAGAGGAGACTACACTCTACAAAATATTATTAAAATGTTTAGGAAGCAATTAACCTAAACGCACTATGGGAGAGTTACTATACTTTCGCCTTCTAAATATGCATACTTTTACAGTTGTTACAATACAAGTCTGGTAACTTTAGTATACACTTTACTGTTTTCTAAAAACAGTTTAGAAGTGTTAACATGGATGTCTGGGAAACAATTCTGCCATACTTATTTTCTTGGCTTCCCTATACCCACGTATGGCAGATCAGTCGCACTCGTGTTACTGAACCCTGTGTGTCTACCAGATGACGGGAACAGATTCCAGTTCCCGAAACGTCGTTCATACTGACTGTTTGGAAACTACTGTGTTTTATTTCGTCTCATCGTTTGTGTTGTTTGTTGTTTTTTCTGTTTGTGTCCGACGTCTTTGTGTTTTGTTTCGTTTCGTCGTTGTGTCGTTTGCAGTATTTCTGTTTGTGTTTTTGTTTCGTCTCATCATTGTGTCGCATGTCAACTTAGGTTTCTTTTTTTATATTTTTATATTTTTGTTATTTCTTTTATTTTCTGTTTGTTCCTTGTTTTATCTGACCAAATTCCAGTTTTGGAATTTCATGTTGTGAATGTATCCTGATGACTAAAGCATACTCTGCTTATTTATGTTTTCTTGTCTTATTTATATTTTTAGTTTTCTTTTGACAGTCATTTATTTCGCAATGGGGTATGTCCAAGCAAATAAATCCAGTCACGTAAGGCAAATTTACAAACTATTTTTTAGAGTGTAACTCCATGCTGTGTTGGCACATTGTACACTTAAAATATCATTGTGCAATATTTTGTTACTAACAATTTCGTCTCCAATTTAGGCCAGGATTTGCGTGGTATGCAGTTTCAGAACGTCATGCATACAACTCTTGAGTTGTCTGTGGAACTGTTAATGCTGGTATGTTCAGTTACTATCTCCATTGGCTTACAAGAAGCGAGGATGCGAATTCTACTACCTACGTCATCGCAATACGCGTTTACTGGGTGTGTCTGGCAGGCACGTTACACGTGGTCAGAGTACAGTCTTACCTAATATACAGAGACCTGCAACATTCGTGTTTTCATTTAGGCACAAGCTATACTTCAAGCGAGTATAAGATCGTGTAACTTTCGCAATCGGCACTGATATTTGACGCATCTTATAGGACGCCGAGCCAGTAACAATGAAACATCTAAATGCGGACCTACAGCGAGCAGCCAATGAGCAGCTGATGTCTTCTTCAGTACACACATATTCTTCGAAGCTGGCCTACAGGTCAGTGAACTCGCGAATTTTTCCGCGCTCTACTAATACATATACTGTAATTTTTTTGTACTTTTACAAAGAATACCTTTGTAAACCCAGTCGCCAAAGAAATTCCTTGTAAAACTACAATGGTTGTCCTTGTAATAAAATACAAATTATATGTTTGTGAAATTACTTGCAGTTGTAGGCCTACTTTCACTTAAGGAAAAAAAATTGAAATGCTCATTGTACTTAATAAATTACACTGAACTTATTTATCAAATAACTTTTGAATAAATGACGCTTACGTGAAATTATTTTGAAAAAACAAAAATTTGGAGATGCTAAGTTTTGAACCTGTATACCCGCGTATTAAATTCTACGCAGCTAACCTCTTTTTTTTTTTAATAAAAAAATGTTTGGTACAATGGCAAGGCTAACGCCTCGCCACTGCACCAAACATTCCCCCCCCTTTAAGTTAGTTAATTAATGCATTCCCCAGTAACGTTGTATTGTGTAGTTGTCGTTGTAATTGTAAGTTGTCTTCTGGCACACAGACAAGACGAACACAAACACCCAGTCCTGAACCCGAGGAGGTGGTTGTAAATGTCACCTCCCCGGCCGGGAATCGAACCCGGGACCCGTGCCTTCCTCTAGACCACCGTGACTTCCGCGCTGATTAATCTTTATTTATTTGTATACATTAAATGTATGTCTTTCTTTTAAAGCACGCAATTATTATAAAGATTCAATCCATTCCAGATAAATGCTTTCTAGAGGATGTGACCTTTGCATGAGTAATTTCCGGCGAACCAATCATTTTGGTAGACCACATAATTTTTAAAGTTTATTGCAAACAAAATCCTTTTAACAATATAGTCAAATAGTTTACAAAGAAAAATTTTAATTTTTCACCATATTAAGAAGTCTGTACAACTACAAAGAAGTGCCTTGTCATATTTTACAAAAAAAAAAAAAATACAGTGCAGTAACTGCCAGTACATAGGTACTAAGAATAAATTTGTAATGTTACAAAGTTTACCTTTGTAACTATATAAGCTAATAATTTCACAAAGAAAATCTTTGTACTTTTACAAGGATTCGTAAAGGTACAAAGAATATCTACGACAATGTTACAAATTTTGTTTTTTAGAGTATATAGCTAAAGACTGTAAAATCCCAGGAAAAGTTGACTATTTACTAGGTCAACGTGCAGTATATAATACTGGAGGGTTTGTATCGATATTGGCTATCATTTATTTGAAGCTCTCTTTCTCTTTCTCTCTCTTTCTCTTTCTCTCTCTCTCTCTTTCTCTCTCTCTCTCTTTCTCTCTCTCTCTTTCTCTCTCTCTTTCTCTCTCTCTTTCTCTCTCTCTCTCTTTCTCTCTTTCTCTTTCCCTCTTTCTCTTTCTCTCTCTCTTTCTCTCTCTCTCTTCAACAGACCCACTTATAAATGTACAGATTTAACACAGAACGTGTGTGATTCATCCTAAAACTGTTCACATGCGTCACAAATTACAGCAACTAATAACAGTAGTATAGAAACACTGCTTTTTTTAGAGACTACGTTGATTTTAAATATTTTTGTGATTTCCCTGTGTGTCCACCTATAGCCACTGATTTTTGGTGAAAAGCATTTAGCACAAACTTGTTTCATCGATTGCCTTACACGCACATCTGCAGTTCTGCACTTTAAATCTGAACTAGTGAATATTCACTTATTCACGCCGACGGATGGAACAGTTTCAACAAATTAAATCGTGGAGAAACCACTGTGAAATCGGTGACTATTCACTGATTTCGATAGAGTGCCAAGATTCCACAAGTTAATAAGTGAATGTCCACAGATTTTCCAGTAATTTTTCACTGATTCAATAAGTGGAAACTGTTATTTGCAAACAACTGGAAAATACGGTTTCACTTGCGAGATGTTCGCACTCTTAAATGAAATATGTGAATGTTCACTAATTCATCAGTGACTATTTTCACTTATTCAAATTGTTGAAACTGATCCATCTGTCAGCGTAAATCAGTGAATATTCAATAATTCAGATTTAGAGTGTGCTGCATGATAATTGGCAGTGTGTCTTTTTACATGATTGGTCGTCTTGCAGCCGCTGGTGTGCCGAGTTGGCTGAGCACCAATCAGAGCATCCAACCTTACCCAATACGATTTATAAATATGTAAAGTAAGTGGACTTTACGTCTCGTCGTCAGTGAGGTCATTACAGACGGTGACACACGACTTGGTATAATGACAGGAGTTGGGAGAGGAGTCGGCCATGGCCTTTGTTATGGAACCATCCCAGCATTAGCCTGGGGCGATTCCGGGAAACCATGAAAAACCGAAATCAGGATGGCCAGAACAGGAAACCGAAGCCAGGTCGTCTCGAAAGCGGTTCCAATGTGTTACTATGGAGTATTTAAGGTAAATGGTCGGTTTTAGACTTTCGTTTGGGTGAAGGGGTAAGGTTTTTCATATCCCTTATTTGCAGGTGTAAATTTTAGATAACTCTAACCCGTTGAGAAATTGAACGATAATTTATTTTTCAGAATGATGCCAACATATTTGCATATTATGCGATTTCGAAATATGAAAATTAACGGGTTGAAAAGTCGTAGAACGTGTTTTCAAGGCATTCTCAAAAGTGCGTAAACCAGTTGAGATATGAAGTCCTTCGCTTCATACTGACGCCTACGTAAATAGCTAAAAAGTTTATTTCTGAATTTTTCAAAATTAAAAAATTAAGGGGGTAAAACGTCATTAAATATGTTTTCAAGTAATCGTTAGCGTTAAGCCAGTTGAGATATGAAGGCGCTTTTGCCTTCATAATGATACTTACATAAACCACGTAAAAATTGACTAATTTATTTTTTAAAATTGGAAAATTAATGGGGTGAAAAGTAGTAAAATATGTTTTAGTTGAGATCCCGAGATCCTTTTTGCATCACAGGCGATAATATAAGGATCCTTCTACGACAACTAAACCCTTGTAACCTCCTGTGTTCGTGCATCATGGTCACGTGACCGACAAAACCTAGCACACTAGGAGGTTACGTACCGTAAACGCTTCGAGTGACGTATCAGGTGTACGGAGTTGTGTCGCTGTTCAACGGTATCTGAGATCCAGCTAGCTTGTCGCATTAAATTTGCATGAAGTCTTAAAACACCACCGTCTCAGATCTTCCCCCATCCCTGCCACAACTCCTTCCTTCTGCCGCTTATACTGAAGTGTTTCCTAGACAGCGGCGAGGGGAGAGAGAAGGTAGGGCGAGGATACGGCGAGGAAATCAAAACTAACCACTTTACTTGGCGCACCGCGACATATCGACTGGTAGTCGCGAATACTGGTCCTCTACATTCGGATCCACTGCAGCCTATTTGCGGCTCGTTAAAATACTTTGGCGGCTTAGTTCGCGCTTCCTCTTTATTCTACACCTCGTGTCAATCTTGTTACCAAACGTCAAGTTTATAACGAAAAACCTTGACAGACGCCCTTTTCTCGACGCAAAGGGATTTCTTACACAATATCGCGTTCGTTGCCGCATTTTATTTATAAAGCTTAACATTTACACTGTTGTCATCACTAAGGATGGTAGAAAATCGCGAGAATCTATTCTGCCAGCATATTCCTAGAGACGTGAAATATTCGCGTTTTCTTTTAGGCGCAAGCTAGAATTCCAACTACTATAAGTTCGTGTTAATTTCTTGATTGGCCTTCGACTCTCACGACAGTTCCCATAAGTCACTGAGCCTATAAAAAAGTATTTAAATGAAGGCCCATATCACTGTGTTAACGAACAGCTAATGAGCAGCTATTGTTTGTTTGAGAATACATACGTTCTTGGAGGTTAGCCTAACAAGTCAGTGAACCCGCGAATATTTCCCGTCTCTAATAATTGACCGATGACTTACTCGACACTTCCTGCAAGTAGCTGAGCCAATAACTAAACTGCAGCTGAATACAGGCCCATTTCACTGTGTCAGCGAGCAGCTAATAAACAGCTGCTATCACATTCAGTACACAAATATTCTCGAAGGCTAGCCTACAAGTTAGTGAACCCGCGATATTTTCCGGCCTCTACGTATTCTCCAATTCAGTGTGCGTCTTGAATGACTGGACGACGCTATGTGGCACCGTTAACAGTCAGGAAACGAAACACGGACGTTCAGTCGAAGCGTGCGAGAGTTAGGATTGGCCCAGTCATACAGGGACTCCCCAGTGACGACAGAAAAGCGCCAGAAATGAACATATTTCACTGAAGCCTAGCAAAGCCACATTTACCCGCTGTGTAGCACTATCCCAAGCATCACTCCTGCTGCAAACATTTATGTGTCATTAACTTTCGGCTTGTTGAAAGTTGGTTTCTTAATTAACAGAAAACTAGGTAAGGTAAACTGACCATAATAATATAACTTAATATCTCGTGGTAAACCACTTTGCGGGCTTTATAAAATTGAGAAGGATATATACCCCGAGTTCACTACAAGGTTACCGACAAAGAGCAGGAATGTGCAGTTTCGGCGATTAGTGGCCTATGTATCAAATATAAAATCCCAATTAAAAAGTTTTAACATATTTTTGGTATTCAAGTTCTTAGCTTAGTATCACGAAGTAGGCTAGATTTACCTTACATACTGACTGTAATATCATCTGTTTTGCCTTCATTGAATTACGAGGCAGTGAAATGCAGTTATAACAAGAGCGTGGGAGACGGTCACGTAATGCTACTTACTGATAAATATGCAATCCCGATACGCAGGCACTATCAGTGATCTTTCTCCAGAAATTTTTTCAGTGCTACATAATTTCAACCTAAGCAGATAATAAAGACCATTTACTTATCCTTTGCTGCTCGCTGTAGGACTCAGAAAGTCTTGAGGCATAACTTGGCGCTGTTCGTCTTTGTACTTGAAGATTTGTAGGAATATTCTCATCATGATGATGAATTGTCTTGTAACATTATAATATTAACATGAGACCCCGTGTGGAATGTAGCTATCCAAGAGTGTTGCACTTGGCGCTATTTCATAAGGCCTTAGAGAACGTACATACATACAAACACCAGACAGCAAATAAATAAATATATTGACAAAAACTAGCGAAAGCGAAGATGAAAAAGTGAAAATGAAAGCAAAGCTTAGAATAATAAACATAAAAAAAGCTATAAACCAAATTTAAAAATAACTTTTATGTTATTCAAAATAATAAAGAAAATGCATTATAAATAAGGTCGCAAATAAACACAAATTAAATGAAAAAAATTTCATTTAGTAAAAGGAAAACAGAAACAAACACACAATCGTCTCAAGGAGTGTTTACAAGTATGTAAAAGTTAGAAAAATATACAAAATGTACCCAAATACCTTAACAGATAGCAAAGCATGGATACAAAAACAAGTACAGTCGAAAGAAAACTTATCGAGTCAGAATGAAACTAAACACAAATACGAAACGGCTAATGTTAAACAGTTCAAGACGGAGCAATCCAGCAAAGGAAAGAAACGAAAGACGAGAACCGCACAACGTTTCGGCAGCTGACATCTGCTCCCGTCTTCAAGTGCTGCACCACTTTTCTGATAAATGCCAACAGCAAACCCTCAGTGCAAGCACAAATAAATTACGTATGACACCCTTCAGTTCTTCAGATATGAAGCTAAGAATTAACAGCAGTAACAGCGATTTTATGAAATTTTTTGAACACTAAGTGAATTCTAGCAAACAATTTACAACATTACGTAATTATATGAATTATTTTTTTGGAAACAAGCATATAATACTATCGTTTTAGTATGTAGTAATGTAATAACTTAATTTCCCATCAAATTTACTTAGAATACTACATATTTTCATATTTCCCAGAGTCTCCCTAGGATTAAATTATAGCTTCAGTTCTTTTATTATTTTTTGTCTAGTCTAATATATCCAGTTTATCCATCTTTCATATTTATTTCATAACTGTTCATATATTAATGTTCCGTACTTAAAACACAATTTTGTATTATTATGTCTCAATTTAATATTAATCAGGAATAATTTATGTTCTAGATGGTAATACTCATGCTTATTATAATTTTAGATCATATTTACTTCTCTCATCATTCTTTTCGCAATGAGTTTTAATGTTCTGTTGTCTTTGATTTTTTTTTTTCAGTGGTTAAGTGTAAGACAAGGTGGTTACACCTTAACTTCGCCACTGTAAAAATAAGTAGCAAATAAATGAAAATATTTTTATGACAAATGTATTAGTGACTGTACCAGTCTGGACGTTGTATACACTTCGATGCAGTACTCCATGGCCACCACTCCCACTCAGGTGCAGATACGGACACTTGATTTTCGTGACAATAATTTTGCACCGACATGTTTCAATGCCTAACGTGCATGTCTGCAGTTCTGCTTCGTGTCCAGAGATAAGATGTTTTTAACACTCATACGTCTTGGTGTTCATACTCGCAAATCACTACGTGGGGTGTGGAAGTAACCTTGTATATTCTTACTGGCGCATTTAGATGAGAGACATCTCTGCTTACAGCCACTGAATATTGGTGAAAAGAATTTCGCACCAACATGTTTCATTGCCTTATGTGCACATCTGCAGTTTTTCATGGCCAGTGATATGTTTTTTACTCTCAGCTTTACCCGCAAATCACAAACGTCTGGTGTCGCAGTAACTTATTAATGACTGGAAGAGTCAATTGAGTGGCGCTTCTGCACAAGGCACTATGCCAATAACCACGAAGTAGAGCTGCAGGTATGCACGAAAAGCATAAGACCAACGTGGAGCAGAATAATTTTTACCAATATTAAGTGACTCTGCCTCTGCACAAAGACACTCGGCCAATAACCACTAAGCAGGTGTGCTCGTAATGCATTGAATCAAAGTAGTGCAGAATTCTTTTCACCAAAATTAGGAGGCTCTGTCTCTGAACAAAGACCCGCTGACAATGACAATGAACCAGAGCTGTGGATGTGGGCGCAAGACAATGAAACATGCTGGTGCCAATATCTTTTCGCAAAAATCAGGTGTGTCTAATCTTTTCGACAGTGATCCGGTTACTTTTCGTAAATTCCTTGGAACCAGAGAATATGACTTGATCAATCGCTGTCATTACCATCCCTGAACAAACGTGGACAGTGCTAGGGGGAGAAGTGCAGAAGGTCAGGAACAGGTTTCCCAGCTTCAGGTTTCAACAAAACCCGGGCAGCTGCGTGGATTCCAAAAAAGCCAAACGTATCTCACGACAAATTACGGAGTTTTGAAATAGAATTAATGATTTACCACCTGTCGGGTATGATAGCTGCCGAACGTCAATTTGAGATTCTGTCTTTTATTTTTATTCAAGAGCAACTTCACCATGATAAATTTTAACGACAGCTGGGTGGGGAATATACATCACAGAGTAGAGTTGACGACAAGTTTATAAATTGATAGCCGTAGAAATCAAGACAAGAAATGATACCGAGCAGCGAAGAAGAGTATAAATGCAATGTGTGGATAGGAAAGGAAGATTCTCGCGAAAACCTATCGGTTGACGAGACTCGAACCCAGATCATCGTTTATTTGGAGCGAAGCGTAATTGCTAACTGCTCGGACACGAAGACAATTTAATAAACAAATACAAGGAACCAATTAGTGTAAAAATGTCACAGTATTTATGACAAAAAATTTATCTGATTAAAATAAAACCGTATTCCAAGACAGAGAGAGAAACAATGATAGGCAGAGAGTTTTGAATTTTTCATGTCTTCTGTTCTATAAATGAGTTTTTTACAGTAACTTGTGGCGTCCACAATCCACGTCGTGGGCAGCCCCCGTGTCGTAGTTGTCTACACGCAAGCTTACGTTATGAGAAACTACGAGTTTGAGTTCAAAGTAATTAATGGGCACCATTGGCGACTTATATTTGTCAGGATGATCCAATCTTCGATGCTAAACTCTAGGATTAGGTTTTTAAGAGAACCTGCAAAGTGCAAGAATACACCAATTGAGTGCATTGCGCTTAGAGGTGATCAGGCAAATTATGAGTGAGCAGGCGTCCTGTGATTATGAAGTAAAATCAGCAAAATAGTGATTTAATTTTATTACTTTGCAGGATAGTTGCTACGTACTATTTAGGAGGCAAATAAGAGAATAGGTAATATAAACATGCCTAATGTTGTTTGACATAAATATAATAATGTCCCCCCTCCCCCCAAACCACACGGTTTTTACCAGCACCCTGGAATTTCCATGGAAACGAGATGGGTACCCCGATTAAGGACGAGAGAAATTAAGATAATGTTTGGCTAAATGTGGGTGAGTTCTTAATATTTGTCGGGAGAAAATACCTGCTGACCTAACAGGTAGTCGCCCGGAAGTGCCTTGTTTGTGCTCCAGGTGCGATCTAAGATGGAGGAAAATGGGCTGTTCAGTAATATAATAAAACCAACCCCGTCGTTAGTAGCCTGGTGATAATTGTTCCCGACTTATCACTTTCCAAGTGGTTCGAGAAAATCTAACAATATCTGTATGGCTCAAAGCTAATATTCTTCTGGCATGTGGATACCTAGCTACTGTGTTAAATTTTCGTTAACATAGCAATCTAACTAATGCTGTCGAAATTTGTAATATTATACCCGATTACTGTAAAATTGAATATATGTTTCTGGGAAATCTATCAAATGGAGTAGTGTTTCTGCATATTCACAAATAATTATTATTTATTAAAAACTGTCATATATATTTTTTCAATTGTGTTGCGCGACAAAATTTTTTTTGTAAACTTGTACACGAAAATTTTACAATGTTTGCAAAATGTGACATGACGCTGAAGTTTATACTTCCCTCACACCCAACACTCTTGTCAGAAAACATTAGTTACTTTACTGACTGTGGACATAATTTTCCAACACTTGAAAATATTTGTGACGACCTGCTTGTAGTACCGGACTGAAAAAAAAAAACGTTTTAGCAATTTATTAAAAATATTTCCCGTATTGTGGTGATTGCTGCCGCAGTAAAACAAACGCGTTAATATAGAGGTTTATTGGCTTTAGAAACACTAAATAGCCATGAGAGTGGAAATATATGGTGGGCGTAAATAAATTGTGCCTCATAAGCCCTGTAGGTGCCTCATAAGCCCTGTAGGAATAACCGTTTTTTTTTGTTTGCTTGTTTAGGAAGACTTACTTGATAGGTAATTACAACTCGTTGGTAAAATACTTTAACTTGCAACAAACTAATAAATGCATACATATGGGTCAATAGTTAAGGCCATGCTCACCTGCTTCTACTTTATGGCGATAGTATATTTTTTACGCCTGAACAAGAGCAGATATGAGTTGTTCGGCATAAAGTGAGCACTAAATATTTAACCTTTGAAAAATATCACTAGGCGTTACTTCATATAATTCAGCATTAGCTATAATTGCATTACTGCTTGTTAGGTTGGCAGCGAAATTACGCAATATAGTTCCGTGTGTTTTCCTATTTAAGGTCAACAATACTGAAACAAACTAAACCGAAATCGATATAATTGTATTTTATATAATTAATAAACATGTTTATCCAACTGTATCGTTTTATACTGACTATATAATTTATCTTACATATGCAAACATCACGTGACGTGGCAGGAGAGGTTAGACATTTTCCATCGTCAGTCGTTACACGCGGAAAGATACAAATTGGCTGAAAATATAACTCTAGCAGAGCCTTTTTGAGTGCTCATATGTCCTATATAAAAAAATCTAAGCACATATTGTGACTATTTATTACTGAAATAAAACATTTTTAGCTTAAATAGTTTTTGTATAGTGGCATATTAACGTTCAAATTTACATAGAATGGTTTAAGCTAGAATGGAAAGCCAACCGACCCACCGAAATGAAATAATTCACAATGTAGAACAGTGTCACAGGCTACGGAAGGCTTGCATAAAATCACATTAAACATTATTTTGTATTTTAAAATTATTACAACATTTTTAATTAAATTAACTATTTTATATATTTTTTAAAAAATACGAAATAAATTTCAGTATAGTTTTTATATAGTTCTTGAAGTAGCCCGTAACACTGGTCTTCAGGGTGAATTATTTCATTTCGGTAAGTCAGTTGATTTTCCTTTCTAGCAGAAAACCGTTTAATGTAAAGTTGGACTTTGACGCTCCATTGTACAAAAACTATGGAAACTAAACAGTTTTCATTTCAGTAAAAAAAAATAACCACATAACAAACCATATCTCACACAAATAACAAAATTGTAATATCAGTTTAAATTTTGAGTGAGTGTGGGTAGATAAATAAACGCAGAAAACTAAATTGAAATATTTACATTTATTAAAGTCAACATGGGAAAACCACAAAACGACAACCCTTGATGACGATTTTGACCAACTTCATGAACAAATATTTACCTAGAATGTTGCATTTGTTAAGGGTGATATCTTGCTCCAGAATTAAATGTACGAGATTTAGGCGCCAGTGACTGTTCTTCAGAAATACGTTATTCGAGAAAAATGTTAGCTCAAAAAGTTGGCAAAACTAATTTTTTTAGGATTGCTGGTTTTTTTTTACAGATACACTTCGTGACTCCAACATTGTTTTAAAACTGATGCTGATCGCGCTGAATTATGTGGGCGCTGCCTAGCACGCGCTAAAAATGTGTTGCAGTGTGTTCCTAAATATATTTCTTACGAAACTATTCCACATATGCTCGTTGTGTCAAAGCATAAAAAAAATTCCCTTAAAATGATTACAGAAAGGTAGTTTCAAAACATCGCGTAAATTAGAATATTAATTTCTGAGCCCCTCAAAATGGCTAAAAACAGGTCTTTCAGCCACAGGGTGGCCACTCATTGCAACAAACAAAATTCCCTGATTTTTCCCTGATTTCCCTGATAGAAAACCAAAATTTTCCCTGATTTTTGCAAGTATGAAAAGAACATTTTGGCATATTATTCAACACATTTTCCAATAAATATAAATATTTTAAGTCCTTCTTGACACTACTGTCAGTGAACTTGACAAAACATTAATCAGAAATAACTACGAACTTGACAATGGAGTATAATCACACCTACATAACGGTAATTTTTTAAAAAAAAAAAAAATGTTATGATGCTCTCAAAACTCCATTATATCCTTCCTATGACTTTTGCGGAAGCTCAAAATGAACAAGACAAGAAAATTCCCTGAAATTTCTCAGATGAACCAAAAATTCCCTGCCATTTCCCTGATATTTCCAGGTGACCACAATTTCCCTGATAATCCCAGGTTTTCCAGGTTTTCCAGGTGGGTGGCCACCCTGAGCCAATTACATCTGAAAACCTACTCACAGGTTTCGTGTGAAACTACTCTATAAACATGCACTGGACTTTGTTTAAAACTTATCACCAGTAAAGAGATTAGGACACCACTGAAAGACAAGGCGATCTGGGTTCGATTCCCGGTGGGGTCGGTCCCCGGATTTTCGCATGTGGGAATCGCGCCGGACGATGCCGCAGGTCGGCGGGTTTCCTCGGGGATGTCCCGTTTCCCCCGTCCTTTCATTCCGACGCCGATCCATACTCACCTCATGTCACCCCTCACCTGCGCTGACAACCGCGATGTTAAGCGCTGACCAAAATCTCTTACTCACTCACCACTCAAAGTGTCAGTCAGGCGAGTGATCTACGATACCACTGCACGCCGGTTCAGTGTCTCGCGGTAGAGGTGATACCACACTTCATGAGCCGGTCAACATAGCCCTTTGTGCCGTGTCTCACTCACACTAACACACGTCCAGTAGGCGTACGTCTTTAGTGTGCCAGTCTAGGAGGAGTGCGCAGGGACTGTACGTAGCAGCAGTTATCTGGCGGTCCCTGTAGACGGCGCTGGAGCGCTGTGGAGAGAGCCCAGCGCATACATAATTGCCATGTCCTGCGAGGCACTTTAAAGTTTAGAATGCCGCGTTAATAATTCAGCGCCCCGGAGGAGAGCAGTTAGAACATACACGCCGTCTCAAACTGCGCTGCTGCTATGGCGAGGAATCTGTCTCCTCTTGGGCCATTTTTTTTTTTCAACAAAAAAAATCAGTAGGGGAGGGGGCAAAAATAAAAATATACTTCTTGCGCGGGAAAGGAGAACGTCTTTTCCGGTAAACCCTTAAAACGCTTCCACTTTCTGCAAACAGGAGTGGGGGTGGGAGAAGGTAGGGGATTTTTTCTCGAATGATTTCTCCGCCCCCTTTCACAAATCCTGCCGTCACTGAATGGAAAAACTGGATGCTTGCGAGAAACTCTGGTTTCATAACAACCTACAAACAGTTCGGGATAAAGTGAGCACTCAAATATGCCGTGCGAAATTTCTATTTTAAGCCAATTCGTGTCTTTCCGAGCGTTAACGGCTAACGAAGAGAAATGGCTAACCTCTCTGGACACGTCACTTGATGCGCGTGTAAGATACATTTTGCAGTCAGTGAAACCTTTGTAGTTTTATAAAAACAACGCTTATTAATTATATAAAATACACGTATGTCGATTTAAGTTGATATTATTTCGGTATTGTTGTATTTAAGTATAAAAATACACGGAACTATGTTCCGCAATTCGCTGCCAACCATACGCGCACTAAGGCAACTATTGTTAATGTTGAATTATATGCAGTAATGTTTAGTGATTTTTTTTCAATGGTTAAATTTTAGTTGCTCACTTCTTCACAAACAACATATATTACGCAGATACGACAGTATTGTCACAATCAAAGAAATAGTCTTCGTGTGAAGGGACTATATACAACCTGTACGTGCCGCAAATTTAAATACGTAGACTACTGTAGGTATATGCCCTACTGAGTTGGTAATTACGGCGTCGTACGGCCAGATGTAGTCTACACTTCAAGATCCCTGCAAATTTTAATTTCAAAATGCACCACAGGTCATAATTATAATTTTGTTGCTCTATGTAGGATATCGTTTAAGAAAATTTTGCCTATGCATCAGTTTTGTTTCTTTCTACTCATCGAATCTTTCTTTCTGAAATTTTCTCATTGGAATCACGTATTGCACGCTACAGGATCCTACATATGTGCGCTGAAAATGCTATCATATTTCGTGTACACGGAAGTTTTATGTCTTCGACAATCTCAACTCTGCTGTTTTATTTACTGCAGAGATAGATCACTGCGTAATTCTGCTATAAAATGTCTGTGAACTTGTCAGTTGGTCAGTTATATGATGTAGCAATAATATCAGGTAGGTTTAAAATTATTTGAAATAATTAAAAATTCATGTAAAACGAACAAAATAAATGTTATTAGCAAAATTTTCGATGTAAACTGAATTCAACTTCGGCCCTCTCACATTTATTTTTATTTTTTTGTAATTGAAAACAGATGCTAGCTTTTGAAATGAAATTAAAAACATATAGTGAAATTTAACAGGACAATAAATTTGATTTTGTTTTGTCTCAATTGTTCTGTTAACAAGCATTATCTCCAACTGTTCTTGTGTGCACTAAAAATACTTTTTACCGGTTAACGGTTACAGTGTTTGCCCTATTCTTCTTGCAGTATCTGACAAAAAATAACTTACTTGTTAAAATAAAATTTTTACAGCGTATGTTCCGTTAGAATTTTTTATTTATTCTCTGAAATAAGACACATTGCCAAAATTTTTAATTATAGATTTCAAGGATAAATCACCAATGAAACTGCTGTTGTATTTGTTTGAAATTCAATAGAAAGAAACAATAGGACAAATGTATGCTCACTGCTGTCAACTGGGTAACTATTAGCAGCCTTCGTAAGAAGAATCTTGATGAAGCTTATTGGTCACCACAAAATATTTTGTCATTATGTATCTTACCAATGGGGTGACTACAAACAATTTATTCTGCCCCCTATAAAGTTCTGCAGCAATTGCAAAACATTTTGTAAATACTACAAAAACTTTTCATGAGGTGCATGTTGATAAAATCTTTGTGGCCACCAAAAAAATGTTTATTTCAGTGTGTATATGGTAGAAAGGAGCAGAAGGCATATCCTTAACTGTTTAAGGAAAAAAATCAAAGAAATATGTGTTTTGTTTACAGCGAAACAAGAATGTACTGCTAACGTAAAACAATGCGAAATACATAAAAATACTCATTTGTCACTATTTAAAAAAAAACGAGAGCTGAATATTCCGTTGAAACATATTTAAATAATCGCTAGGTAGTCAACAAACGTACATTTTGATGGCATAATACAAAACAAACAAAATTAATGCCGATGCCTATAATGATTTATTTTACATTTTCTGAGAAATTAAAAATAAATAAATGTATACAACTATTTTAATGAAGTGCTTTACTTGAACGAGTAAACCCAACAAAACATTTTTAACATAAAGTAAAAATAAAGATGCAGAAATTCAAGATTCATATCTCCATAAATGTATTGCATTGGACACGGCATACGTATAAAACATACATATATTACTACTACGAGTAACGTGACTGTGATAGATAAGATTAAGTCATTAATAACAAAGTGTTCAATATTGGTCATGACTACATATAATGTTGTTAAAATGTTGTTACAGATTCTAAATGAAGTTCTGCGTAAAGCCAAACAAATGTTTATTTGTGCCAACTAAATCTTACATTTCAGTGTATCATAATATGTACAAAATTTAGTTTAAGCAGCAACATATTTAACTGACCACACACAGATGAATTATTTGCGCTTGAAGAATATGCGCGTTTAGTAAAAAAAAAAATACCCTATTCCCAGCACCCAGTTTCTAGAATCCTCTTTTACCCAATGTGTTTCCCCGGTGTAACGTGATAAAATGTATCCTTAAACGAACCTATTAGAGAAAAAAATAATATGTATATGTGTGTGTTTTAATAAAAATACAAATAAAGAGCAGGCGACTAATTTGTACTTGCTTTCCGATTTCTGGCTGTAAAGAGTGGAACTAAAGGAATACTTCATGAATAGCGGAGCAAAGGAAATTATGATAATGCTACACGAGTACTGAAAAATGCAGTTTCCCATCAAAGTTCAGGCTTTACAAGAGAGGCCAATTTGTTGCCAAAATTTGTATTGTATTGTGGTTAAGAAACCTCAAATGTATTGCTTTAATTATCTATTGCAGTCGCATATTTAACGATGAAACTGCATTGCAACGTATTTGAAACAAATATTTGTGACGAAACAATAAAACTTGTCCCAAATACACAATTATACTACCTGATTATTGTTTATAATCCAAGCCGTGTAAAAACTTTCAATTTTTCTTCACTTTTTTGCTCTTTTAACCTGTACATCATAGGTAATTAAACCGTAGTAAAACAACTAATAATATTTTACTCTTTAGTGAATCACTTGTGAAATTTCACTTGCAATCATACTTTGGAATATGAGTAATATGTCCAACGGGAGTACAACGTTTGCGTTCTTATTGTAAATATTTTGTTGAATCTAGATCGAAAGTCGTTCCAAAATCGTTTTAACATAACCGAGACAAAATAATCATAAGTCTACAAAAGAAACTTCTAACTTGGATCCCGCAAGAAGACAAAGATTGAGACGTGCTCTGTACGCGAATTAATTTGTAACGACAGTAAGAAAAAAAATAAAATAAAAATCATTTTAATAAACAGTATTTTTGATTGCATACTTAAAACACTTTGTTGACGTCAACAGTGTTCAGACACATTTCTCGAACCAGCCAGTTCAGTCTACAAGTAATGAAACAACTTATTGTAGGCAATCCAATTACAAACACGCGCAACAGATGCGTCATACGCAGTGATTATGTTTAAGCGCCACAGCGCATGTGTCAGACTTGTGGCCATATAGCTGCGGAGAAATATGGCATGCCGCATGCACTTTTCATTGTTAACATAAAAGCAGGGACGTTGGAAACCTGTTACAACTACATGCTGCACAGCGGCTTAACAAACGCCAACAGCAAAGCCTGTGGGCACGCGTAACACGAAAACACTGCGACGCGCCATCCTAGAGGTGGACGATTCGGGGTGAACGGTTGCAGGGGAGGGATATGAAACCAGTGTTGCCAACTTAGTGGATTTCCCACTAAATTTGGTGGATTACAATCATGCCTAGTGCGCAGATTTGTTGTCTAGTGTCGGCCGTGGAAAGCGTTGTGGATTTTTAAAAAATGCACACTCAATGCTAAAGAGCCTGTACTGACAGTGTTATCACTTTCCTCATCAAAAAATGCTCTGAAACAACTGAAGCCACCGTTACTTCATTTGTTGAGACGCTTTACATATTCTACTGAGTTATGTCTCAAATTCAGTCGCAGTGGGAGGAAGTGTATTTAATCAACTGGGATATACAGTCAGACAAAGTAATTTCCCTACGGGTAAAATCATACCAGGATTTCACTGGTTAATGTTTTTATTTTTTCCAGAAAACTTTTTGTCTTTGCTATCATCTTAGTCACTCTTGGTCCAATGCCGAAGCCGAGAGAACATTTAGTCAGATTTACCTCATTCAAACTAAAATAAAATACGAAAAAGGATGTATTCTCGTTTATTGTGTTGACTATTCGAGCTGAATTAAGAAGATATGGACAGTGTTGCCATAATTTGGAAACCCCCCCCCCCCCCAGAATCTTTTGCTAAATGTTGGTGCCATGAAAAGGTACAGCCTGGTTAGTGAAGTGGGTGAGGGTCTACCATAATTTTTTTCGCTGAATCGTAATTCTATTTGAACTTACGTTTCGTAACTAAGTGAACCTAATCAGATACTAGGTTTAATTATACTGTAAACGATTATTATAAGTACAAGCGATTTTTGGTGTGTGTCCTTAACTGAAGTGTGAAATGTCACATGCTCAGTTCATTAATAGCGATAAGAATATGGAAAATTGCCAATATTTTTTGATTATGGGCAAACAATGAACAATGCTTATAGATACCGAGGTTTGCATAACATCAACAATAGTGTTTTGTATAAACTGAACTGTGTTAAGAAAAAAAATTATCATTTCCATAATGTAGTGGCATTTCGGTGGAATTTCATTTGTAGTCTAGTGGAATCATTTATGTGTGAATTGGCAACACTGCTGAAAATAACTGCTGGCTTGCTCTTACACATACGAATTTGTGTGTGTAGAGGGATAGTTAGGTGGGGGGAGTGGAATGGAGAAGAGGCTTATCGCGTTGTTTCATTTTCACCGCTGCGTTTCGACGAAGCCGTGCGAAAACACATTAGTTTGTAACTGCTGATTTCGGCTTGCAAAATCTGCTAGCAAAACCGCTCTTTTTCTATGCAGTAATATGATGTTTGCTTGCGCATGAGAATGCGTTGGTGGAAACTCGGATCCCAAATCAGTTGCATCATTGTTATCAATCAGTGAACACAACGAGTCAGTGTCAACCAAATGAGTTGCTACTAAGCTGTAGGTGCCGCACGATAAGTTCTACTTTCGTAAATTGAAATTTTGACAAATGACTCAGAAAATTGGGCCATTAACAAATTGTACTTATTTAAAATAAATATATTACCTTTTACTGTTTTATTTTAAATAATTGTACAGTACTAAATGCAATATTTTTAGTGCCATTTTTACTGTAGTTGGGTTTACAAAAGGTATAGCTTATCGTGCGGCACCTATGATCAGGGGTTAATGGAAGTCATTGCCAAAGAAATATTTCTGAAAATGTTGTCAATAGTTAGGAGTAACTTGTTTCAAAGAGGCGGCAGAATAAATGGAATAAATAGATAGCACTCGATCTGGTGATATGAGACATAAATTAAAGAACCTGTAGATGTTCAAAAATTCTGAAGGCCACAGCGTTATTGTATAGTAGTCGTCTACGAACCAGAATATAAAAGTGACAGAAGTTGATGGCAGGGGATCTGGAATACCACAAGAGAACCTCACGCCATTTCAGACGTCTACCACGTTGCAGACATTATTCTGTAATGGTTACCGTCTCGAAAGTCTCGCAAGAGCCTCTCTAGGTATAGTGGTTCGCCAGCAAAAACAACAAATGCTGCCACCTGCCTTTGCTAAAGTTGAATTGCAGCATTTTTTTTTTTTTTTTTTTTTTTTTTTTTACGAAATCAAAGACATTCCTGTAGCATTGCTTCCCCGTTTTAACTACGTGCCTGCAAGTTTGTGGTAGGTTCGGCATTAGGGTTTTAAAGAGAAATAAAATCATAATTTTATGTTCTTATGAAATAGTGTTAGTTTTGTAGAATATGCTTGTAATTACAGTTTACTCTTATGAAACACTTTTAACTTGCATAGTAATCTCATAATCGTACGTTAAAGTCAAAATTGGTGTGTTACGCAGACATGCAAGTAGTGGAAACCATTCGACACGCTTAAATAAAATAATTCACTGTTGAATAACAATCCGTGAGCTACGTAATAAAACATTTATAAACCAACAACGCATTTTTTTTATTTTAAAGAATAGTAAAAAAAGTTCACAGGATCTTTTCTTAAATTCTTTTTACATAGCCAATGGCATTTTTTTTCTCTGTCGGTTATTTAACTTTAGTACGACAGTTGGCATTTACTATTTTTATAGCAGCGTAGCATGCAAAATTTAGCTTTGGGGCACCGGTATGAGAAAACTATGATAATTAAAATTTATTCGTAAGAGCAAACTGTATTCAAAAGCATCGTCTACAAAACTAACACTATTTCAAAAACATATAAAATTTTGATCAAATCCTTCTTGATCACCCTTAAGAGATGATCGTTCACAGGCTGGAAGTGTTAATTTTCACTTGGGTCGGAAGTACCTCGCCGCGTCCCAGTGAGAGTTTGGACGCAAGCGGCGAAGTATCCAACCGAGCGCGAAATGGTGGAATCACTGCTGTCACCAACTTGTGAACGATTAAGTGCTGAAGCGAAAAGGAGAGTTCAGGGGGTGGCCGAGGGCTTGGGCAAGGGAGGAAGGGCTTGCTTCATGAGCTAAGCCGCTTGCGTCTCTCCCTTCCAACCCCCGCGAAAAGGCTTCCCCCTGTTCACCGCCCCATCCAGCACCCTTGCCTTCCTAGCCTCGCCCTATTTACACGTCACGTCGCATCGGAGGCAATCTGTTCTCGCGGGCGTCAATACAGCACCGGGACGCCGCCTCTAGGGTACCGCCGGGGAAACATTATCTAGAGCACTTGCTGCTGCTGTACAGCCCTTCCCGGTATACTAGGCACTAGCCATGCCAACACTAACAAAATATAACACCACTCCTTAACAACACTCACTTATATATTCTCATGGTATGTTTTCTTTTGAGTTTGCAATTAGTTGGCGACGCATACCGGTAACGATAATAGGTCTGTCATCCCGTGTTCTTGATTATAAAAGTTTAAAAAAAGTTTATTATTTTTACTTTACAATTAATAGTAATCAGCACTCTTCAAGTCAACGTTCGAAAAATAAAATAAAACCCCTTATTTGCATGCATTCTCGTGCACATATTCTCATGAAATGTTTTCGTTTGAGTTAACAGCGAGTTCATTAAGCGAAACTGTAGCGATTTAAGGTCTGCTGTTCATGGTTAGAAAAGTTAGAAAAAAATTTCTTTTTACCCCTTACGATTGATACAAATAAGAACTTTTCACGCCCAAGTTCAGAAAATAAAATACCATTAATTTGCATGCATTCTTTCGCATAAATTCTCGAAAAATTTTTTCGGTTGAGTTAGCAGATTCGGTTATTAATTAATTTATAATTTTATCAGTTGCCAAAAACAAATTACATATCCATCACTGCACTTGTAACGACATAGCGTCCATGCGCACTTTTTAACAAATGCAAATATTTTTTAGTGGACGTTTAAGCTGTTATGTCCACTGACCAAGTCCTCACTGACAAATTGTGCCTTCTCTTAAGTTCGAGGCGTTCTTGGCTGGCAGCTATTTTCCTTACGCGTACAGCTGTAACCATAAATACACTTTTTTGTGTTACGTCCTTTGCATTGAATGTTGTGGCCACAAGGGTTAAGGAAACACTATCGTAGTTACATAAGTTCTGCTGTCCGTGATTATAGAAACGTTAGTTTTTTACTGACGATTGATACAAATATTTTTGCTGCTATTATCGATTGCTAACCCGATTCTGTCTGCGAAATTAGAATGTGCTAGTATGTACGTATATTCGCAAATAACTGTTCTGGCAGTAAAGTTTTTTTTTTCCTTCAGAAAAGGCAAAAATTACTATCTATAGGCACCAAGTTTGAGTTGAGTTCTATCGTTTGTCGTTAAAAAGGTAAAAAAATATATAGTAGAAATGACTCAAAATGGCACTTTATGCTAGGCGCTCAGTGACTTTGAAGAAAAGGAGGAAAAATCATCCTGGTATTAGATGTAACTCAAAACTCAATCCTTTGGCCTTCGATACGTACATTAATAGCATACCATTGCAGATCTACCGATCAACTTAATTCAAATACGGAAACCGTAAATATACAATTCTACAAACGTGCTATACTGACAATTACACGTCTAATAATTTATTTTCGTTTAATATTTGTTCAACTGGCACAACAGTCAGATAGTTACGTGCTGTGCCATACAACTCATAAGTCGTGTCATCAGTCATGATTTTATTCACGGTTAATGAATTAAGTAACTGTTCGTTTCACAAAAGAAACTATCAAAATGTAACATGTCACAGATTTTTGTCCTTTATACTTGCATGCATGTTTGCGTACACGTATTTATGATTTGATTCCCTTGAATGTATAGAAATTTACCCAATGTTTTGCATATAAAAGTGGCAAAATATCACGTCAAATTCTTTATCATTAACGTTATCAGCTGTTCTGTGCTCTGAGGGTTCATGTCATACCAAAATCACTTAAACTACGTAACACAGCCTGTTACAAATTCTTGTCAGTGGCATTATTGAGTCAAAAGACAAAGTAGTTCTTTTTAAATAGCATAACTCTTTTGAAAGACAATGTAAATTTTATTTTATCCAAACTGAGAACTTGTAGAACGATTTAAATATAACTTATAATGAACATACAGTAAGAAATACCAATAATCAAATATATCAGTTATTGAATTATCCAAAACTAAATTGTAAATAATATAAAACATGATAATCTTGACATCTAAACTTAGCGCAGTATAATTTTCATTAATGTGTATGAAATACTAATGCAATACATTAGTTTGAAAGTTCCTTCAGAACTTTAACTCACAATACAACATATTTTATTTCAAATTTGTTATTACTACAAATGCAAAAATAAAGCAAAACAATTCGCATTGAACGATGCATATGCTTAAACTATATAAACATAAAACTACTTCAGACAACTACGGTCTACTGCCATCCACATTGACAAATATTTAGGCTCCGAAATATTTCCTTCTTTTCAGTTATTCCATGTACGTATAATAGACTAATTATAATTCTGAGCTAAAAATTTAGATCATCATGTTAAAAAACTTATCAAAGGAATCAAGATACCTTCAAAAGAAAATGACTAAATAATCAGTCCCAAGTAATTGATAAACTGTTATATATATTTGGACATTCTATTCGGAGTAAAAACTGAAATGTATAAAAATAATACAGAAACTCATTATTGATTAGTGTGAAGTTTGCGATGCACTCAAAATTGAGAAGTGTAGCGTAAACTTGTTATGAAATCTCATTTTTGTTTTGCACAACTCGCTTTTCAAATGTTGATTGAATCGACATTTAAATATAGGTCGTACATCACGATGGTATTGTTAAACGACATTTCACACCGTCGAGTGCGGAATAAAGCTTTAACCGTTCACCTGGGACTTGTTGAAACGTTATACACACAGCCACCGGGTGTTTTCTATAATTTTCATGTGAGAATGTACTTCAGTTTATCGCTGTTGACTGTCGACGCAGTTAAAAACTTTGTCACTTAAAACTGCTTCACAGAAAAACGTCATTAAATGTATTTTACCTAACGGCTGTTTAGGCATTAACTCTAAAGTCTATTAGGCCCCCTCAAGTAGCATTTTTATTTGTTTTAAATTTTATAAATTAAAAAAACGTCAGATTCCTATATTTTACTTTTTTCAAGAAACTTACCATAAAAAAACTTACTCAAAATAAGGTAACCAATTCAGAGAAAAAAAAAATCATAGACTACGTGAGGACATTACATAACTGGGATCCATGAAGTAAGAAAGAATAGGGATTTACATGTTAAATTATTTAAGTTACGGCTTTCAAGATATCGTTAATAGTTTTATGCATTGTGTGAGTAAGAGGGTGTTTTATTAAATACATGTAAACAGTTATGCTGTGTTTGTCGTTTGTATTCTTGGTATTGACCAAATGTCATAAATATAGGCTACTGTAGCAATGTGAGCCGTACTGGAATAAACGATATAGAAATGAATAGTTGGCTTCTGAGCTGGAGCCGCATCTTGTATGTAACTTATTCTGTATCAAAGTTTCTCCAAACCTTGCAGCAGGCGTCTTCAGGTTGTCCCGAGCAGACAACAAATACCCTGAAGTAAAGAGGGGTAGGTCATCACTTCATCGAGGTCTTTAGGGCTGATGAGGGGTGGTATGGTGTGAGTATGGAGCAGCGACGAAATGAAAGGGCGTTGGGAACGGGAGATCCCTCAGAAAACCCGCCGACCAGCAGCATCGTCCAGCACGATTCCCGCATGCGAAAATCCTAGGTAGGAGGCGAGGAGTCCGACCTCTCGACCACCGGGCCCAAATGCCTTGAATATGCCTGCTACAGGGTTCGGCGAAACGTTAGCACAAGATACCAACTAGACGCGGTTCCCGCCTGGACGGCAACAGAACAAATGCTAAAGTATTCAAGAGGCCCCCGTGTTGCCGAATGGTCAGACGATTCGCCTCCCACCAAGGCGATCCAGGCTCGATTCCCGACGGGGTCGGTCCCCAGAATTTTGCATGTGGGAATCGTGCCGGACGATGCCGTTAGTTGGCGGGTTTTCTCGGGGATCTTTCGTTTCCCCCGCCCTTTCGTTCCGGTGCTGCTCCATACTACCCTCATGTCACCCCTCACCAGCGCTAAAGACCTCGTTGTTAAGGGTGTTCAAGTGCGATAAAGTCGTAATTTTATATATACATGAAATAGTGTTAGTTTTGTACACTAGGCCTATACTTGTTAGTGCAGTTTCCTCTTACGTAACAATTTTAACTCGCATGGTTTTCTCATATTGGAGCGTCAAATTACAAATCTGCATTTTATGTTGCCATGTAAATAGTGAAATCCAATTGATTTATGTAAGTGAAATAATTCACGGTGAAATAACATGACACGGGCTACGTAATAAAACATTTTCAAAAAAATCCTGTGAACTATGTTTGTATTTTCAAAAGTTGCGTAATTTTAAACTTTTTTCCTGTAATTTTTTGATTTTTTTAAAGATTCAAAATATTACGTTATGGTCTTTTAAATACTTTATTGCATATCTCATGGGATGTAATACCACAGTGAATTATTTTTTATTCAAGTAGCTCATTTGGTTTTCACTATTTGCATGGCAGCAGAACAAGCAAATTTTGACTTTAACACACCGTTATGAGAAAACTATGAGAGCTAAAATTGTTTTGTAAGAGGAAACTGTACTAACAAGTATCGTCTACAAAACTAACGCTATTTCATAAAAATATAAAATTATGATTTCATCGCCCTTGAACACCCTTAAGCCCTGACCAAAATCTCTCACTGACTCACTAAAGTATTCAACTGTGTAAACGCCTTATGCTCCAGGGTCGGTTTTGGAGCGTTTTTGCACGAGGCACGGCGAGGTGGGAAGGACTTGTGTGGCTCGAGATGTTCTGGAGAGGTTACGCGGTCCGGCGTGTTTGCAGGGTAGCTGATTGTTTGTCACGGTAAATGAACGAAGAGGGGAGGGGGCTGTGTTAAGACGCTTACCGGACCTCGTTCCTTTAAATTCCTCGCCGCGCTAGTAGATTTCTCGCATGACAAAGACACGCCGAGGCTCTCTTCACACTGACCTGCGCAAAGCCTCCGCGCCATCCGAAACCACGTGGTCCTTTCACAGAAAAGAAAACACCTGAAGAGAAACACCATTTGGAAAATGGGGCGATTAGGAACATTACCACTTACAATGCAGTTAAGAGTGAGAGATAATCACCAACTTGAATTTTTGTATTTTGTGCCGTAACTTTTAGCTTGGATAAATGTACGCAACTCTAACCTAACTACAGAATATAATACACAGGCCTGTTAAAGGAACTTTGAACATCATGAGGCTTTATTTTCCGTTATTGTTGTTACTGATGGAATTGCAATTAAGAAAGTAATAATATTTTCTAACTGTAATTCTATCTGTTAACAACAGTAACGACAAAATGATACATACGGTCGGTGTCTAAAATTCTGTCAGTATGTATTATATTCCGTAGTTTCGTTAAAGTACCAAAAATTTACCCACAAGTCAAGTTATGATACAAAATAAATAAAATCAAGATAGTGACTATCATTCACTCCTAAGGCGGTGTTTCACCCTTCATGTTGAATCATACATTTGAATCGGGAATTTACAAAAGGACCAAGTCCACTTTTGAGCAAATTCAGGTTATACGAGATTCCAGCTGTCCAAAGTATTCTCTTGGCTGTCAGCAACAAAAGAAAATCCAATCCTATACAAGAAATACGTTAAACGTACTAGTCCATGAATGTGCCAATAGCGCATTATTTTGTTTACGACTTACACGATTGTAGTTAAATAATCAGTTTCAATGTGGCTTAGTAGTTTTTTTTCACGGGTAAATACTAAGGTTCCAATAATCTACACCAACTACATTATGCTTTCTCTGATAGTGTGAAACATAATAGCATTGCTTTATAGGTAAAAGGTGCTAGGTGGTGTTGTGTTTGCAAAATATGATTCTATGTATCATATTATAGTTTTTCACAAGAATATACCAACATTGCTCTAATCTACTCAAGAATTATGTATTATCTGCCATTGTTAGAAAAACGATACTTATTTTTTTGTAAAAGGTACCGATTCCAATAACATCATTAATTTCTAAAAAATTAAATATAAAAGCGTGTCTATGTCAGTTATGTTTCATATTATTCTACACAAATACACCCCATCCTTTCAAGTTATCCATTATTGACAACCAGTTTCACTCCCAGATCCACTGTAATAAGTTTTTTGTTGTTTCCCAGCAATCTACTCACTTGGACTTGGTCCCTTTTGCAAATTACTGATTCATTTAAATATTTACAAATCACAACTTGAGAACCGGAAAGTCTAAAAATTCAATTGAGAATAAGTCAGATATCGAACTTCTGCACACGTAAATTACTCTCGCGATTGGGTCATTGTTATTGAAACTCTTCCTTGAAGAGTGTGAACCAGTAGCAGACCTGCTTGAAAACACTCACTTACTCCCGTATTGCCTGGTCATAAGTACAACTGGCCTCATTGGAGCAGCAGCAGCAGCCATGAATTAGTAGCTGAAGACAGAGTACAGAGGACTTACGAATCCAGCCCGCTGGTCGATGAACCCTAGAAATCTCCTGGTCTCTCACCACAACTGTCACATTTGGGCCGATATCAATCCTAATGCGACACACGTGTCACGACATCAGCAACGTTTTTCGTTGAACGTCTGGGCCGGACTGCTCGGAGACCGCATAATTGGACCACACTTCCTACCACAGAGACTAACCGGAGATCGGTACAGGTACTTTCTGCGTACTGTACTTCCAGATCTGCTTCATCATGATGATGTTCCACTGAACCAACGCCTGAACATGTGGTTTATGCGTGACGGTGCTCCAGCACATTTTCAATTACGTGTGCGCCGGCTTCTAACTCGACGGTATGGTAAACATTGGATAGGTAGAGGAGGACCTGTGCCATGGCCTCCAAGGTCACCGGATTTAAATCCCATGGATTTCTGTGTGTGGGGTCATGTCAAAAGCCTGGTCTATGCTACTGAGGTCAACTCTCTTGAATAATTAAGCTTGCGGATTGAAGCAGCCTTCCAGCATTAACAGAATACACCAGGACTGCCTGAGAGGATTCGCAACTCGTTTCAGAGACGAGTTCAATGTTGCATTCAGACGCATGGGCAACATTTTGAACACCTTCTTTAAAGATTAGAAATTCCATGTGTTCCTAAATACCTATTGATCAACTGCAACAAACAATGTGTTCTATCTCGACAACGGTTGATTTCCGGACCCATGTTTATTGGACATTTGTAGCTTCTTTTGACCAGTACTTTTCATGTGTGAATTATTGACCATCACTTCTGTTACACCCTGTATATATATAGCGTGTATCAAAAAGCTGTTTGGCAGTTTTGTTTATAGTCGCCTTCTCCATGTTAGGTGATTTTTTTTTCGGGCATTAAATACTACGATTTTATCTAATTTATGTAATTAACGAAATTCTACTTAGTTGACTTTTAAGTCGAAAACGTATAATTTATTGTTTTGAAAAATAAATAAGCTATTACGGTAAAAACCAGTTTAAACAAAATCGCCAAACATATTTTTGATATCTGCTCTCGTTTAAGATTAAAAAAAAAAAAAAAAATTATAGTACAAACAGTGGAAACAAGAGAACATGGCCTTAAATGGCGTGTGCCAGCAGACGCACTTATATCGTCACGTGGCAACGAACCTCCCTTCTCCCCTTTATCACAAACCTCTTATCCTCCTCTCACAGTTTATTTTCACCTGTACGGAGCTCTCCCAACATTCAGCACTCCCATGGCTGTTTACGGCGGGCGATCCAGGTTCGATCCTCGGCGGTGTCGCTCCCAATTTTCTCGCGAAACGTGGTTAATGTTGCCGGATAAACACTCCAGCATCACTACTGTGCATGTTTCTATTATTTGTCGCAGTTATGGTTTTGGGACCTGCTACAATGCGACAATCGAATGTGGCGCTTCATTTAGTTGGCACCTGCAACGAACCGTGGGTTGTTGAATGCGAGGCCTGCAGATTTTCGTAACTATACACAGTAAAAAAAATTACTTAAAATATATTTTTAGGAAACTAGTTACGAAAAATTGTTTTGTTGTTTTGTTAGCATACAAACATTTCGTAAACTTTTACAGAAAATGCTTGAAATATGCAATATGACTGTATACCTATTTTGTACTCTTACGTACAATTTTTGTATATTTACTACTAATGTATGGTCAATTTAATAACAATTGTTTGAAGTATCACAAAAATATTTTTGCCGCCCAGTTTCCAAGAATTTTTCTAAATTAGAAAATATTTTGCTTACGTCAGAGAATCTCTTCATAAAAATGAATACCTTTAGTGCTGTCAGGTATTTTGAGAATTTAGGCCACTTTAATGACCTGCAACATTCTTGATGTAGTGCCTAGACTGATAAAAATGTTTTGGCATTAGTTTACAAGTTTATTTTCTAAAAATACGAATTTTTTTACTGTGTACGCTTCTGTTACACGCTTTGTAGACCAATGACCTTAACTTATATTTAATAGCTAGTGAACCTATTCTAATCACTCATAAATAAGTGGTACCTGCAAACCAACGTATCAGTAGCTGTAGCATAAACTGCATTATATTATTTGGAAACGAATAAACAATTGCACAATATCTCCGTAATGTAATACAAATTAACATAGCGTATACAGAAATGCCAATTTTATTTTTACATAAACAGTACCATCCTTCTCTGGTAGAGAGAAGCAGCCGTCGATGTGGCAACCCTGTCAATTACTCTATGCTTTAATTCTCTCCAACGGCAATGACTTTCCTTGATTCGCCGCAATGTAGAACAGACAAACGAATCACGCAAAGACGTTGCACAGCTCAAAGTGCTATTAAAATGAGCCCCTTCTAGGCATGGTTGCCATATAGAAGGCCGCGGTGGCGTTCTAATAGAGACGGTTATGAACAGTGCAGGTTAAGTAAAGATAACTGTTATATTTACCATAGTAAAACCACGTATGCTACGTTTAACTTCCACACGTAAAAATTTCCAGTCTATTAAATGTTTTCCGTGTTTTTTTTTTTTTTTTTTTTTTACTTGTATGCTCAGCATCCGTATAGACGAAGATATTCTGTGAGAATGACGACCCAAAAAACACACTTGTCGCTGCTTTAATTATTTCCAGGTCAAAATATCTCAAGTTATATAGGCTCTTACCAAATATAGCAAAACGTCTTATTTCCAAATGTGTAAATATAAGTTCTGAATTAGACGTCACTCATTTGTGATGTAGATATATAAACCACTATAGCTGTCGTATCATCAACTGTAGAAATGTAATCTAAAAATTAAAGACTCCAGTTGGGCTTCATTATTATTGAAAGTAATGCTAATATAAAGTCACGCATAAAATTAGTGGGCGATCGAATCGCGACGGCAAAGGCAAGGTTTTATCGGTCTGTCTTATACATCCCAGACTATCATTTTTACTTCTCTTCAATAGCTTGTCTCCGTTCTTAAGAGCAGGGCCGTTCTTTCTTTAGAAGTAAGTACCTCAAGAGCGCTGTCATAATCTAAGTAGTGAAAACGTGAACGACGTGCTTATCGTGGAAGATAGTCTAAATGTTTTGAAATAACAGCTTTCAAAGTGCGGAAATGAAGACGTCTTCCGATATCTGGGAGGAAATCTGACGACTAGCCTACGAAGCGTAGCAATGTGATGAATTGCAAATCATCATGTTTAAAATTCATGTCTAAGCTCTTTTTTTTTTCTTTCGCGCATTGCATGCGCGAATTTATATGGCCGCATTCATAATAAGCTAGCTGAGGGACTCGTGTGTGTGTGTGTGTGTGTGTGTGTGTGTTGGTGTGTGTGTTGGTGTGTGTGTTGGTGTGTGTGTTGGTGTGTGTGTGGGTGTAACTTGAATTTTCTGATGTGTGAGTTTGTTATAATATAGATGTTGATGGCTTGTCTGTGACGGAAATAACGTTGATTAATCCAATCGCAAGAAGTATCGAACAAGGTACTGCAAGTTACACAGCTCTTCAAAGCGAGGACTAAGGGCCGTATCTATAAACGGCTTTCGAATGACAACCAACTGCTATCCCCATAGAGAAAGAATTGGCGAGCAGTTGGTTGTCATTCGAAAGCCGTTTATAGATACGGCCCTTAGTCTGCAGTTTCAAAACCCCGTTGCGTCCGTGCCACAGAATAAATAAATTATTTATTCTGTGTCCGTGCATTCGTCCATCAGTCACGTGACCAACGGCCAATGAGACGCTTCCCATAATTATATCCATCCGTCCGGCAAAATCTTTTTGAACTTTAAATTTTGATGGGTAAACGAATGAAAATACAGCCTACGTTTCGTTGTCTGTTAGATTCACAAAAATAGTACTTTGTTCCGTAGAAAGTAGACGGTGGTATGCCTCATACTCTGTTCTCCAGAACCACGATCTAAGAACGTAATCAGACTGTAGATTTATTTCTCGTGTTCCTTATTATATTTTATTTCCGTAAATTTGTTTTGTTAACTGTCTGCAATTATGTTTAATAATTATTTTTAAGCGTATACTGATTTACATGTTCGATATAGTTTTTTATGATAAATTTTATTTTAAACTTACATTTAGATACTGTAAGTTGGTGGAACGAAACTTAGACCGGCAGTTTGACGTGTCATGCCAGAATCACACAAGCGCGACAGAAGCGACACGACGGGTGCGATGCGGCTCTAAATATTACCGTTATTACGAACAATAGTTTGACAGCCGCGCGACAAATACTACAATTAAAATTGCATGCAAAAAGGTCATTGCTACTATGTACATACTAACCTCTTGTACGGCAGCCATAGATGTGTACAATATCTCAGATTTATTGGTAATATATTTTAAATACCAACTGACAGTTCGGAATGTGAAGATAAACGCACAATTGCACATTTGCTTGAAAAAAAGTTATGATAACTTCTGTCGTAGGCTTTTAAAGACGCCGTAATTCTAACTATTTTAATTAAGAAATTAAAAGCGATTTAAAAACAGCATGTCGTTTACTGACATAATTCATGGGTACAAAAGATTTAAAAAATGTCAACTGCTTGAGGTTGCTGCAGATTACCGAGCGATTACAATGTTTATAATATATAGATAGAAGTGTATTCGAAAATACTTGCGTGAGTACCTAATGTATGTTTAGGAACAGTATTCAAAGATCGTTATACGCTTCAACACCCTTTTCTGATACTTCACCTAGTAATTTAGGCTTATTTGCTGGGTGCGTAATTTTTGAGGTATTTGTTTTTTTTTTTTTTTTTGTATGAAAACTTTGTCGCAGATTCTTAATTAACCACGTATACGTACAGCTCAGCTTTCCCATAATATCGAGCCGTTTAGTAACAGTATCCCGCTTAAGGCCATACTATCTAGTTTCTTCTTTTTTTAGAGAAGTTAATTTATTACGTCTAAATGAGAACAGATATAAAAAATCTGACTGGTAACATTGTTTAATATCGTCTTCTGTAGGTAGGCTGATTTTTTTAGTCAGGAAATACTATGATTTTAGTTAATTATGTAATCAACGAAATTCTGGCTAATTGACTTTTTAGATGAAACAGTGTAATTCCTTGCTTTGAAAAATAGTTATCACGGGGGAAAAAACATTTGAAACAAAACTGCCACACAGATTTTTTATATGTGCTCTCGTTTAAGCTTACAAAAATAATTATCGCAAAAACGGTATAAGCTAAAATCCCGCAGAGGCGAGTTTTCAATGTGAAGACTAAATGCTACTTCAGGGTCTAAAATTATTTTTAATTTATTATACAAACATCTGTTTCTGTGAAAACAGTAGTTATGGCTGAAAAATGCGTGTATAAAATAAATACCAAAATTTTCGTAGACGAAGTTAAATTACTGTATAGATTTTTCCTTACATACAAGCACAATTGTGGCGGATAAACTTGAAAAATGTTTCTCGCAAAATGTTTTTTCCTGAAGTAACCGTAGCATAAACAATTATTTTATTTTGCTAACAAAAAATACTCAATGAATTATTTTTCACATAGTAAATACTACACGAAATCCTTTTGTTTTTGCAATAACAAATTATAAATAAGTATTCTTTTGTCATATTCAGTTTGAATCATAATATATTTGATAATTTTTATAACTATGCTAACAGTTTTTAACGAACTCTTAATGTTATACAGTAAGGTGCAGTGCTACACAGGCCACCACTACAGTCATATATTACGAAATTCCGTGTAGAATAATTGAGATATAATCAAATTACCGTTAAATTTTAGCAACTTATAAATATATTCTAAAAATTATGGCTTCTTATTTTAAGTTCGTGGTTGAATGTTTAATAGGCATTTTATCAGAAATTTAAGAAAACTGCACAATTGTCTTGCGCACTTACTTCGAAAACGCGAGTTAATACGCCTATATATAGGCTGCCTACAACGTTCTGACGCTATAGGAATTGCATAACTTCAGGCAACGGGCGTTTCTTAACATTGACTGTCTCAGAACACAAACTAAGAGAAGGTGAGTAAGTGGATTTTATGTCTAGCAAGGTCAACTTTGCACAATTACAGGAATTGGGAGAGGAGTCAACCTTTGCTTGTGTTAAAAAAAAAAAATTCCCAACATTCACCTAGACCTATTTCGGGAAACAGTGGAAAACCGAAATTAGGATGACTGGATACATTAATAAAGCCCGAATCCTCCCGAATTCGAGGCCACCATAACTAATAATGCTGGAGTGAAATAACTACAGTGTTGAGATGTAATTTCGCACAAGCCTATAATTTTGTGCCAGCTACATGGTTCAAAATCTTTCACCAATCAGTATCTTTTAACGAACACTTCAGAAGAAGCCTCAACCGATAAGAAATTCCCTTCAGAACGTAACCAGTCGTAAGCAAGGCTGACATACCTACATACATATAGATAAAAATTTAAATCGCGAGAGTTACTATAGGAAACTGTCTCCGTATAATAACATTAATAATATAAAAAGTAAAAATACGTATATTTTCGTTAGTTATTTAATGTTTTCAAGATGCGAAAAAAATCCCACAAATAGTATTTGAAATATAATTTAATAATTTATGATACCATTAGTTGCTATGAAATATCTTATTTATATAGGTGAGTAATATTTAAGGAATTTATAAACGTAAATGAATTAATACAATTTTTGGCTTATAACTGTCACTAATTAAAAAAAAAAAAGAAGCTGTAATAGCTGTTATTTTACTAGATGATAATGGCATCAGATGACGGACTTACGTCTGCAAGTTGTACATTACATATTTCCGTAGTTATAGCTAATGTACAAGTGAGTCGAAAATATGTTTCCAATTTTCGTCTGCAGAGTGAATATAGTGGGAGTTATAATACCTTGAAAATCCACTACTAAAGTTATATAATAAAAATTCAAAATAAATTACTTGCTAGTGTTAATCTACGAAACACTAAATATGTCAAAACAATAATATTCGGTTTTATTCAACTGAATCAAATTTTTAAGTTGATTTTCAGGGTAAAGTTACTCCAATAATATTCACTTAAGGTGACCGTCTGTTCAGGCCGCCGAGCGGCGTACAGAGCTTCAGCCGACACACGTTTATTTGAAAACTGCTCAACCTACATAACTGACGTCTGGTTAAGAATATCATTCTAAGAACGTTACTCGTGTGTATAATATTTCAGGTCCTCTACTAATATTTAAAGCTTAGTTTCTCGCGGCCCAATGTGGGGAAAATATGGGTGTTTTGCAGTCGTTTTTAGGCATGATAATCTTGGTTCACAACAACTCAAAACGTATAGGTGGATACATCACACATTTATCTATGCGTCATAAAACGATATGCTCACCCCTGAATGCCTGTGTAACAGAGACGAGCTATGAGCGAGAAGACTGCACGGTCAGTTCACTGACTTGCGCCTAGAGGCTAAGATGAGGCGTTATGTGCATATTGTATCGCTCTTAAGGACCCATGGTTCATAAATTAATTTATTATTAATAGTAGGAGGCTCGAAGCCAATAAGAAAAAATCATACAACGACAATCCTGCACAAAGGTTTTTCCAAACTTTATGAGCAAAACATTTTTCCCAGCGAAATATTTCTAAGGCGTTATTTCTGAAGCCGTATTTTAGTACATTTAATTGCGGCGGAAGAAATTACGCTTAGCGAATATGTCATGTTGGAATAATGTTTGCTCTTAATGTTGGCAAATAACGTAAGCTAGGATTGATGTTTTGTAATTTTTCGATATCAACTTCTATAATTCAATCGACACTTTACGCGTTTATTAATCTACCATGGGCCCTCAACTATCCGCACTCCTTGAACTTGAACACACAAAACACATCTCTCAAGGCAACCACTTTAATGAACAAACTAAAGAAACGTTTTCGACTTACTGTATTATGAGCTAGCACCACGTACAATTACCTCACTCATCCTTGACTTATTCTCTATAATGAATTGTTTCTTGGGGCTAGAACGACGAGGACAGACGTTGGGAAGCGGACACAAGGGAAGTTTTTATTCTTGCTTGGAATAACGTAAGGCCTTCACCCATTACCAGTTAAACATAAAATCCACACTAGTTCACTCAATATCAAAAACACAATTCTGCAAAACACATTCCAGAAACCTGGAGAACAGACACGAACACACAGCATGCCGACAAGATCGCGACACAGGATCCAATAAACGGAACCGTCCATGACGGTGGCTACAGAAGGACACCCGCGAGGGAGGTATGTGGCAGGGTTTTACGTCCATTTAACAAGATTAAACTAGGCGAAGTGACAACACAACAGCCATGCCCGAGCCAGATTAGAACCCGAGACCTCTTGCACCGCAGACCGGCGCCTAAACGACTAAGTTACCGAGGGCGGCAACGTTCGTGAGGAAGTCGATTCTGGGTAGACGACTTGGACTAAGCATTAATCTATCCATTCTAAGGTTGCAACTAATTCATTCAAGTGATTGACAATAAACAAATTTTGCACAACTTAAATTTAATTTGAAAATTGAATAATACAAGGTAACTGTGCTATGGTGCAAACACATTGTGAGGAATCAAGATATAATTAAATTGCTTTGATTTATTTCGTTAGCAATTTGTATTTCTGCTGCAACCTTAGAGTGGACTGAGTATAGTTGCAGCAGAACCAGCGATCACGGTGCCATGTATGACGTCTGGAACAGTAGGATTGAGGAGGGATGGAGGGGTTGAGGGTGAGTGAGTTGACGCATGCGCGCATACGTTCACTAGCAGAGCAGATGATAATAAGTTAAAGAGAGGGAGAGGGAGAAATAGAGGGAGTAAGGGAGAAATACTGAGGGGAGTTAGAGATCTGAGGTCATCGCAGACGCCACGCCACACATTATTGTCTCTAATTTGCGTGTGTGTCCGGGGGTTGGACGTCGATGGAGGAGGAGGGTTGACGAGCGAAAGATGAGTATCTGGCGGCTTATCGTGTGCACATATCTGATTCCCCGAACCTTCACCTCCCCCTTCACCACACCACCTCACACAGACGGTCGTAACTGACTCCCGCCGGCTTATAACTGGTTTTCGTCCACGGGTGGCCCAGCAGGACGACGCAAGCGCCGATCAATTACTTACCTGGTCCCGGTTCGGCGTGCACCAATTACGCAACGGCTCATATCATTATCACCGTGGCCTGTACTTCTTTTTTCCTTTCACTCCGTTCCCCCGCTCGTCCGCGCCGTCACGATTGAAGATGAGTGAAGATTCGGCGCAGGAAATGCAGTACCTCGGACCAGTAAGCAAGGTGTTTGTTGCTCGCTAACAATGCGATACAGGTCGTCGGGTATAACGAAGTGGAAGTTTGCATCGCGAAAATTGCACGCGTACACACCTGGCGATAAGGTTCTTGTTTTATATTTGGCACTTATCGACGAGGCGAGTTAGATAGTTGGTGGGTTCCAGTCTTGTCTTCCTCGAAGATGTTATGGGCGTTCAAGTAATTGCAAACTTCTTTTTAATTTTTTCCGTGTTTTAATTATATATAGTTTTTATCAAGGACATGTATGAGAATAGTGTAGCAAAAGAGGAGTTATTATAGATCACCAACAAATTATGGAAGATATTAATGTTTTTATTTAATCACACAAAATTCTAAATTATACTAGAATATCATGTTCAAGTTGTTGCTTAAAATTATTGCTATACGATAAAGAAAGTTCATGGAAATTAATAATGGGATTTGCGTGTACTTTTATTTAAAATTTTACAGTAAAATTCAACTATAGACTCTGATGGATCACAAAAGATAACGGAAGAGTTTTGTTCGATATAAAAGGTAATTTCTATGGAGTTAACAAACATTTGAGTCCCTGTAGACCAATAGGCTTTATTAATTTTTTTTTAATTCGCATGGCACAGTAGCCTATTTTGTTTGAAAACGACAACGTAATTGAAATTTAGAAGGACACAAACATTATTTTTCCTTTGATTTTGCGATTGTGTATTTTTAGTCGTATCACACAAGACCGGAGAAAAATGCGGACAAATATTGCACTGCACTGGGATGAGGAAAATATTGCTACAAGAATAAAAATACGAAAAATCAATTACGAGATAATGTTTTTTAGTGTTATTTGATCATAAAAATGCTTAAACTGTTGTAGTTATCGCGATATTTAAAAACGCCCGCAAGGTTAGAGACCGTAATGATTCGTGATGGGTTCACTTACCTGTAGTCTAACCTTGAACGACGTATGTAGTCCTACATTGTGCAGACATTAATAGCTAATTTACTGATTGCTGACACAATGGTGTACCGTGATTAAGGTTGACATTTCATACTTGTTTATTGGCTTGGAGTCCTCAAGGAAGTATCAGATATGTTTCCCACTATTTGCGAAAGAAACACAAACTTACGTCTCTCTCTCTCTTTCCCTCTCTCCCTCTATCTCTCACTTTACCTTATTATCATCTGAACCTTAATTCTGAATTCCAAATCTTGCTAACTCCAAAATGTAATCATCAGCAAAAAAAAAAAAAGATATTATTATTATGTGTATTTATTTCCGTCTGAAATACGTTACTAACCACAGAAGAATTGTTGTATTTTCATTAGTAAAAAATTTAATATACACGTATATATAAATGCGCACGAAAAAATATATTATCGTTTATTGTTATTTCTTAAATATTAAAGTTAGCATCATCTGGAATTCAGTTCTCTCTCTCTCTCTCCCTCTCTCTCTCTCTCTCTCTCTCTCTCTATATATATATATATATATATATATATATATATATATATATATATACATACACATTTTAGCTTATACCCAACGTAATCCATATATTTGCAAGGTATCCACATATGTAGTGTCTCGTAACACGAATTCATTGTAATGTTTTCGATGCAATCACATCTTTGAATTCCTGCAACAATATCAAGAATGTGGTGTTATGGTGGTCATCCGTGGATGCTAAGCGGATTTTATCTCTAACCTACAACAGGTCTAATAATACATTGTGTATAAACAACTACCCTCGTTATCTCTCTTTCAATATTCGTTAATCTAGCCTCCGCATGGCCTTTCTCTGCGATTTGTATGTTTTTAAATTCCTACGTATTTATACAAACTGTTCTTCTCCAAAAATAAATATTTCGTACAAAATTAATACGTCTGTGTGCGCAGTTGTTTTATACTGTTATTTCGCATTAATGAAAAAAAAACTTTCCGTTAGTTTTAATGCTACGTTAATTGATCAGCGCGGTCAACTTGCAAGAGAATATTTCCTGTTATTCTCAGGTCACGACAAAGAAAATTCATCTGTGGCTGTGGGTAGAGTTACCGGATATTAGTTTTTCAGCTCGCGGAAAGTTTCGGGGAAGAACACATATCTCTTCCTTCTAAACTGCAGAGCGCCCAGTAATTACTCCGGTGACGTTAATGTCGACGATGTGACACGACTCAAATAAACAACATTCATCTTCAGTGTTTGGTAATTGCAGAGCGGGGGCAGCTGGGACACCACCATTGTGTTGTGGGGGGGCATCACTTCGAGTCCTGCAGTTGACGACAGCAATGCAATTATTACAGTCGTAGGAGTAGTGCTAATTAACAAAGCAGTTAGCCACGCCCCTCCTGCCAGGATGCAGCTGGGCCCATTATTTTCGGCGCAGTGAAATTACAAATTTGCAATTACTTGATGCCGCCGATAGCGAGCGGCTTCACTGTTGAGGGCTGTCCAAAGCGGGCTTGTTACTCGTTCACTCCAAGGAATCTTAACGTCTAAAAGTCGCCACCTCAAGAAGCTTCCTAAAGACCGAAGAATTATTTCTTACAATTAGACTTGTTTTACTATACAGTTTTTGTCCTCATAAAAGATAGCACACGACTGAATAGTTCACTTTTTTCTGTAAAATTGTTTGCATGCCGTCAAATGTGGGTACTTTGACTGCAGGGGTAACATTGGCAGGTTCAAGATATAAATTTTGGTTCCATTTAGTGAATATTATAAATCTTTATCTGAATGGATCAAACTTAAGGGTTTAAATAATTAATAAAGATGGTGAAAATTCGTGAACTCAATGACCTGCATGTTAGAATCAAATATCCTATGTATACTCAAGTCCCGACTATTTGTCCACTAGCTGCTACTCAGCGGAACAGCAGACAATGAAGGAATAGACAGGGTTTGAGTGTGCATAGGATATTTTATTCTAACATACAGGTAATTGAATTCGCCTAATTTCACCATATCTATTGCATTCATTTCATAATTAAATGGTCCCAAATCAAATTTCTTGAGTCAGTCAGTGCTACCCCAGTATTCAAAGTTTCCACGTTTGACAATAACATTATTACGAAACATTTTGAATTTATTCATATGCATTACAAAATGTTATAACATTTCTTACGAATATTTTACTAACATTTAGCTCTCACGAAGTGTTTTATATGAGAGTGGCTAAACTATAGTTGGGGCATAGAACACTTTGTTTGCAATTAATAGTCTTTTGTAATATATACACATAACAATTTTAGATAAAATTAACTTAATATTTTGTAATAAGGACAATATTAAAATTAATTTCTGAGACACGTTTTCGGTTATTTAAATAAATAAACTCTATTGATACATAATCAGCTGGAATAATTTTCTGGAGTGAATATTCAAGCTGACAAAAATTTGTATCTCATGATAGGAAATCTTGTAGACCTGCCAAATTTCTCTTGGTCACAATATAAAAATTTAGGTATTTCCTCACTCATAAACAGAGAACTTTACGGAAAATCTCTGTGCTGTCATAACGGTTCACTAAACTGATATCGCATAAAATTCAGACAAATTACAGGAATTTCCATTGATTCTGAGAATTAATAGCGGCCTTTTCTCTACACGTCCACAAAACATTCTTATATGCCTACCTACACAAAAAGACATCAAGAGATGCTGCTAAATACACCAACTTATATCACGGAAGTGATATTTGGTATATATGGATCTATAAATTAATTGCAATTAATGAATTTTTAACTTGCGATTAAATAAAAAAATCCACCAGTTTAACTTTTCTAATATTTATCTTAGGTAACAACATAGAAACCGTTCAAATTTGATAATAATTTGCACAACTCTTGTTTAAAAATCGGAAAAATAAATACATGCTTTACTTAACACAATCTCAATAAGAGGAGGAAACTAATTTTATCCCATATTTTGAAAATCAATAAATTCAACAATTGAAAACACTATTCTTAGATTTCCCGAAATCATTCCGAACGAATGCACTGCAAAAACACTATCATTGCCTCAACATAATTTTGTTGCGAATTTTGTTTGAATATGAATCACTGCTAAGTAACTCTGAAGATATAAAATTTTAATTATTAAATAATTTTAACAGAAAATATTAATATGAAAGTAGTTAAGTAGTAATCTTTATGGTAAATTAAGATGCAGTTTTATGAAGACCAGGTTTCTATTTTTTTTAAATGATATATTTAAAACAAATAAAATAACACTTTTCAAAATTAAAATTATTAAAAGGTAAAAATTATATACATTTTTTTCTCAAAATACCCTTTGCTACAAACCATGATATATACTTCTTTTTATCCAAAGCAGACCGCTATGAAAGGAGTTTATTTATTGCTGTGTGTAAAACATTTTAACTTTGTGCTGAGACTGTGGTTCAAATTTTCCTCAAAGAAAACCGTGGCCGAATACATCCATATTCTGAGTTCCGTTCAGGAAACTGATGCTACTCAGGTTCACTCAAAACGCCACGCAAACAAAGATGACACGATTATAACTTTTTTTTTAATTATGTAAATAGTTTTCGGTCGACAAACATTTTCATACTGGCAACTAGTTCAAACTGTAAAAATTCTCAGGTAACTCTGTAAAATTTACTATACTTTTAACGAGAAAATATTTTAAGTGGCCGAAGTATAATTAAATTCAGTATGAGAACAAATAATGTAAGCCTAAGGTTTATAACAGTGTTTGACGGCCGCGCCTGGTAGTTTCATAGTGAATTAGATATATTTTCTTAACCCGAGCTCTTATCGATATAAAATAATCACTAGATTGTTATGACGTTGTGCTCTAAATTTTTTTTCGAGGTAATAAACCCTACAGGTTTACAGGTTAGTAGATTTTTGCACTGAACGTATTGCAAATTCAGCTATGAAATTTCATCAAAATCAATTTAAAAACTTTTTTTTATGGCGAACTGTGCAGAGAGTCTACACACATTAGTCCTTTGAATTCCTGCTCACAATCCACAATGTTTTCAAAGCACTGTGTTAAAAATCATTCGAGTTCTTTGCATCGATATGAAAAAAAAATACATGATTTAAATAATACTGGTTGTAAATATTCAGAAACTGTCTCCTTTTCTCCGAAGTAATGTGATATTATTTTTTCAAGTAATTTCTTGTAAATTTTAAATAATTATTTGCAGTAGAACAAAAATATCATAGCAAAATTGTAAGCGTACAAATAACTATTATAATAATTTTAAGCGATTTTTTAAAAATTTGTAGCAAAACTTGCGCCAAGAATGCATATATACATAAATATACATGTGTGTGTGTGTGTGTATATAACACACACACACATGTATATTTTTTTGCGAAAATGTATGTACCGAATTCGTGTACTGAATCGTTAAAACAATGAATTTAACAAAAGCATTTTGCTCATTTTTTTTTTTTTCATCAGTGCCGCACCAGCGTACTAATGTAAATAGCTTTTGCGTTTTCATTTAGTTACACCAGGCTTAAAATTTATTTAATATCCTTTAGGGTGTTTAATGAGTAATTCCCAGAATTTGCAGAGCTGGATCGGTAAAATTTTAAAGCAGAGCTATAAACGAAAAGTGGATATCCGTGCTGTACTGCAGCTGTACAGTTGTAGATCCCTATTAAAAGCGTATTCGACCCAATTTTTCACTGTTTCAAATGGCTTTGGTTGGGTTCCAAGTTTTTATTGCGGTGTCAGGCGCGCTAACACAACCATGCGTTATTGCAAAGGGACGGATATCGAACAATAAATGACGACACGGGGAAGGGGAAGCGTCGTGCCATGGTAAACATACATTTCTGGTCCCTATCCGCTTCTCGTTTGTTTTTTGGATACGTTATCATATATAGTTCCTGCACGTCCTTGAGAGGTTGATATCGGCGTATAAATATTACAATTAAGTCTGTGGCCCCCAATTTCTAATATTTATGCAGCAATAACTGTTTAGCTTAAAGCTTAGCAATAATTGTAAAACAGTGTAGCATTTATTTTTAGTTATATGTAGTCTATTTTTTCTTAGATAAAAATTGTATGTTTTTGAGTAAATACTTCACAATTATCCAACTAAACAATTTGTAAAAAAAATTGTCATTTATCTTGAAAAAATTGGTAATATTTGTGAAAACTTCTGTCAACAATAGTACACTCTAAACACTTTCTTTTCCAAAGCAAAATGTGTGTTGCTAAAAAGAAATTTTTAAAAAAAAATATAAGCCACTACAGCTTTGCCGTAAAGAAAATATTTGTTTAAGGAGGCATTGGAGATCAATTTTCATTGCCAGGTTTTAATTTTTATATTTGTACCAGACATGTTTTTCTTGTTTTAGACACAAAATGATACTAAATAATATTTATCCTATAAAATTTTTTATATCGCACAGTTTTTGCGTAATGGCTCGTTAAAAGCAAAAATTTGCATGTTTCCGTTTTAAGTATGACACTAAAACCAAGTCACTTACCAAACTGAAAAATGCACAGTGAATAATGATGTTGTAGACTACAATTTCAGCTATATTAAACTTAAAAAAAAATATTTGTATCAAAAAAATATTGCATTTTTTTAGAATTTTTATACAAATACAAAACGTTTATATTATTTGTTTACATGTACGTGAAATTATAGCCTGTGACGCCTTTATCCACTGTGAATTTCTCCAGTTTGGTATGTGAGTTGCTTTTAGTGTAGGCCTTAAGGGCGCGGCCACCTCAGTTTTCAACGTCTTTTTTATTTTTATATTCGTGCCAGATATTTTGTTTCTTATTTTATACATAAGTTATGATTAAATCTTCCTCTAAGGAAATTGTTGTATCTCTTATAGTTTTTGCGTAATGAGTCGTAAACGTCAAAATTTGGACTTTACGGTTTTAAGTTCCTACGCCACTAAAACCAACTGACATACCAAACTGAAAAAATTCATACTGTGTAACAATGTTATAGGCTATGATTTTACAAATATAAAAACAAAATTCAGCATTTCTTATTAAATACAAAAGTATTTTATTTTTTGTTTTTATATGCGTCAAATCATTGCCTACAACATTGTTATGCACAGTGAATTTTATCGGTTTGGTATGTCAGTTGGTTTTAGTGGCGTACTAAAAACCGTAAAGTAAAAATTTTGACGTTTACAACTCATTATGCAAAAACTATGAGAGATACAAAAAGTTTCCTAAGAGGAAGATTTAATCACAATTTATGTTTAAAATAAGAAAAAAAATATGTTACAAATATAGAAATAAATCAAATATAGAAATAAATAAAGACGTTGAAAACTGAGGTGAGCCGGGCCGTAAGATAGTTAAATAGAAATCCTAACGGTAACATTGCCTGTGGTTTTTTCATCACACAAGATTTGTGCTGGAAAAAATATATTATCTTTGCTACAAAGAAACGTATATTTTTCCCAAAGAAAACATTTTAAGGATAAAATGTAGTAACTTAACATAAAACATAAGTTTTTCATATTTTCAAATTTTTCTTTGCTGGTAGGGAAGATTTCTATTCCGCAAGAAATATAGCCTAAAAAACTTTTTGTGTTAAGTAAATGTTATTACTGTGTTAAAATATCAGCTATTTGTTAGAGTCTATAGCAGTAAGTAGGACCATGATCTTTACGCGAAAATAATTTTGCCTAACTTTGTTTCAGTGTACCTTACGTGCACATCCGCAGTTCTGCTTCATGGTTATTAGCAGCGTGCCTGTGTGAAGTGACGTCTTTAATTTAACTGTGCCAATCATAGTAAGGTTACTGCAACACCACTGGTAAAACCTTAAGACACGATAATTAGAATACAATCAATCACTGACTACGAATCAGACCTGCAGTTGCGCACGTAAGGCACTCAAACATGCTAGGGCAAAATACTTTTTGTGAAAAGTTCATGGTCCTAGGAATGAGAGAGGGATTGTGGCTTCATTTGAAGGACCTTGTGAAATTCAAAATACTCACCTACCTTTGTTGAGCTTAGCTACAAGGAGTAAGACCACGCTCCTACAAGGACACAGAACTTAAACATGTTCATATTTATGTAGCGGTTACAAAGTAAATTTTGATATTATATATTATCGTATTCCGAAGGTAAATAAACACATATATATCGATCTGTACCTTTTTTACTAACATCTAAATTATCAAATATGCCTACATTTTTGTTAGCTAAATCATGACATGGGACCATTTATTTACAATAATTCAGTGTCCCCGCCAAACACCCCCCCCCCCCCCCC
>PNEQ01003480.1:31250-73777 GCA_003012365.1 Medauroidea extradentata | reverse complement strand
GTCAATGAAATAATTTAAAGAACATTTGTTATTTTACATAATTGTAATCTTTTGCTAACTTCACTCAAGGAAGGGTTCTAACCAAACTAACCAAAATTGTTTTTATGTTCGATTTCATCTGCACATCTTGTCGGAATTGTAGGAACTGATCAAACACACCAAACTACATAAAACAAGTGCAATAAATATAGGTCGTAAATTAAATTTGCATGTGTTTTTCTGTCTTCGACTTTATATGGCTATAATTATTATACATATATATCCACATCCAAAGAAGACTATCAAAAAATAATATATGTTTGTATGTGTAATATGTCAAGGAGAAAGAGTTGGGTAACTAGTTGCCAATCGTATCGCTTGTACAACATTCTCTGTCCCTGTAAAATCGAAGTTTTTTTTTCGAAGGAGAGTTTTTTTGTAGTCTGTAAAGTGCGCATTTGTAATCTCAGTTCTCAAAGATATTCTGCGTTAAATGAACCAGATAACTTGCACTAGTAAGCAACGTAACAATACGCAAATAAAACTTGATGTAGAAGTTTGCGGTCCAAAACTGTCATAGATGCCGTACATATTGACCCGCTAGGTTCGCCACGCTCACAGACTCAATTAGGGTGTTGTAATACAATATAAATTCAGACTAAACCTGGCGAGGACTAACGATTCCGGATTAAAACGTTACTATAAACCCACCCCCATTAGACTGAAATAGGATCGGAGTAAGATCATCCAGCCCACAGTCGCTTAGGTAAACTGTAGTGTAGAATGCGGATTGAAATGTTTACTTTAAACACCCACCTCAATAAACTGAACGAAAACGAAGCGGCCGCCATATTGGCTCGTTTGTTTGGTTCAATTAGAAATAAGAATCGTCTTAGGATATCTAAACAATGCAGTTTAATTTTCTAGATTATTAATGGGAGATGCAAAATTAATTAAAATAAATATACCCTCGAATAAATTCGAACCAAACTGTAAAATAAGCATTCTGTCATTTTGTTTTTTGGGAGTAATTTTTTCTGTAGTTTACTGTTAGGCAAACAGAGATCTCCACACAAGGTTCAGTTATGGTTCACTCCATGTTTACACGCAAACATGGATTGAAAATTTTACTATAAACGAATTACAGTCCGTATCCATTTTAGTTTCGCGCCACGCTGGGCCCATTCAGATTTCTGTCTAATACAAAATTGTACTCTAAACCCGCTTAGTAACTTCGCTGTCGATATATCTAAGCAGGGTTTTTAGATAAAACTCTGCCATAATGTGAGAAGTGATACTATGTACTACAATTCAAAAGAAGGAAATAAAATGTTGTGCTTGCTGAGGCGGGTACCGTGGAGGTGACAGTCTGGCAGCATCGACATAAGCCTTGAATCCGCTATTTTGAAAATGGAGTATACGAGACACATATTATGTCATATTGAAACTAAATATTCCGGTAACGGTACTTCTTAGGAACTTTAAAGGTTTTTTACCCCGTTTGTCACATCACAAACTTAATTTTCTACCTCAGATAAAAATGGGCACTGTGCATTGTTTCCAAGTTAATAGTCCATTTTCCAGATTTTTGAACAATGAAAGTTTGTTTCCCATTATTATAAATGGCCACTACACCCTTAAATAATTCTCAATGGAGAACAAACATTTAGTCAAAAAATCGTTCCATTTTAGTTTAAGGAAGAAAACTACCTAAAGTGTATGCCACTAGGAGGTAATACTATCGATCTACAAGTTGTTGAGCAGAAGGTCGAACAGATTTATATAGCTTCACACTTTGCTCAAACTATTGTTGATATAGTTCTTAGTTTTGGATTTCGAAGGAGTGGTATATGTCCTCCACATCCCTCCTTCCCTCCCCCCCCCTCCCCTCGCGTACGCCACTGGCGACTTCGTTCGTGACGCCTCTTCGGCGCGGACTCCTGCAACAAAGGCGTCGGTTGAAGGGGGTGAGGTAGGAGGACGTTCGTGAGGTGGATGGGCGACAGACGCCACAGAAGATCGGCCATCTCGCGGCCGCCGCCACGCTCCGACGACGCCTCCAGGGGCGAGCGCCGGCAGATGGCGCCCTAGGGCGAGAGGAGGGGGAGGCGGTGTAGCGTCGTCATTGGCCCGACGTCGAGTGGCCGCGGGGGTTGCGTGTGTGGCCGGCCTATCGGGCAGTACGCGTGCGCGAGTACTTCCACCCTTCCCCTAGTGTCCGCAACCACCCTCATTCATTACCGCCTAAATGGAGGCCGAACTACGTAACGTATACTTGGCATATATTCAGTACAATTCATTAGGCATTTCCTGTTAAGACCATGAGTTTTCATTTATTTCAAACAATTGCAAATAACTCCAATATTTTTTAACCAAATGCTTTGAAAAAAATCGAGACTGTGCACAGTCATACGACACACAATTTTGCCACAAGATTTTTTTTTAATAATGAACCGTTTGCTAGCAAAAAAATATTTTGCTTCATTTTAGCTTATTTTGACAACAAAATACTTGATATTTCAGGGACAAAAGTCTAAAAATCCGTTTAGTGTATTGCAACAGAAAAATAAAGATACAAACGGTGATATATATGTGTTAAAACTGAAAGAATGAATTATTAATATATGTATTAAATTGCGTTAAAAAATGTTTTCGAAACCACTGCAAAACTAAAGAGCGAAACCTTAACATATAGAAATATTGTTCGACACAATACAGGGCATAACATACTGCAGACTAGGCCTCTCAGGTTCATTAACACTCGACCAAAAACGAGAGGTACTATAAGTTTGCCAGCTGCGGTTGTCTTTCTGTCTGTGTATCTGTCTGTGGCTTAGTAGCTTCCAAAAGATGGACCGATTTTAATGTTTTTTTTACATGTCAAACACTTCAATTATTTTTACATTACATAACTGCTATTTCATTTTAAATTTTACAATTATTGTAGAAGTGTTAGTGTTTAAAAAGCTACAAATAAGACATAAAATAAAATTAAAAAATACATAAATCAATTCTTTAAAAAGTAAAACATATAATTTCAAATTATCGTTGACCCTTGAATCCCAGAAGAGGACACAAGGAAAAGAACAGATAAAAACAACACAAAATTAATTTCTAAGTGGAATATAGTCGACTGGAGGACGACAAAAAAAAAAAAAAAAAAAAAGAAAGAAAGAAAAAGAAAGACAGGTGAAAAAATAATAAATATCAACAAAAATAGGGTTTGCGAAAAAGACACCAAATGGATGAACGACGACGGATAACACAAATAACGAGAAACACGAATGGATTTGAACACATGCAAGACACTCCATAGACGAAAACAGACTGAAAATAGTAGGCTTCTCAAGACAACAGATGCGACGTATGGGGAACAGGTATTTGTTCCCGTCGTCAGGCTCATGTACAGACTGAGGAACTGACTGTGACAGTGCTGCTGCCTCCTGATTGGTCACGCAGCTTGTGATGGGCTTATATACAGTGAGATGTGAATCAGGTCTACTGTTTTGCTAACAAATGATTTGAAAAATATAATCTGCAATGATTAATTGTCACTATTTAAATTAGTTTACTTTTTGATGAGAGGAATTAATATATTGTTTTAGTTAATTTTAGTTTAGCTAGTGCCACATGTCAAACAGTTAATTCCCACAAGTAGCTGTCAGATTTCACTGTAATTTTACGGAACAGAATGTATGTGGTGACGCAGCTCTTCGCGCCTGCAGAGCTTGGAGTGTCGGCGCGTGCGCTGACTCTGGCTCCTCCGTAGTACCGCCTTTGTTTAGGCGCTGGTCCGACGTTCCACCCCGGCAACAGGGGTCGCAGATGTGCCTCGAACACTAGACACTGCACGCTAGTACTCGTCACACACCCTTCCAACCCCCTCCATCAACCCCTTTTACTTCGCTGGTTGCGCGTAGGGTAATTACCACACCGCTTACCGCTCCATATTAGTTTCGCTCACATCTACAAATCCTCTTCCCCTTCCAGTGACTAACCCCACCCTTCTCTCTCTCTCAACCAGATATTATCCCCCCTTCACCCTACCAACTGTCCATCTGACCCACCCGCTCTAGCTCGAAACCCAGTGACTGCGAGCCGTTTAATATTTCACTTACGCCGGATGTCTGCCGCGTGGCTGTGTCGGTAATTAACGCTTCCACGAAAGATCCGCTAACGATTTTTTTTTTTTTTTAGTTCTTCCGCCTCTGTGGCAGACTGCGCGACGGTCTGAAAAAATAAAAGAGGTGCGAATCGAATTACAAAATGGCGACTACTGGGGTGCATAACTTCGTACGCAGTGCCTTACTTTCATAAACGATGCTTATTCTGAGTAACTGTGGACAATGTTTCTCACAGAAGCATTTCAAGTCCACCTCGTACTCACCGAACTATATTTAGGTACTACTGATAATAGGTTGGTAAGTATGGTACATCCGCAAAATTATATTCGTCGCCATGATAAACATATCCTAGAAATGCTGTTATTATTACTGGTAACAGTACTACAACTCCTGTTGATCATGTTTGCATATATTTGTATGCAAACATGATACAAACCTCGTCCTACACGTGAATAAACACATACAAAAAATATAGATACTTAGTTTGTATGTGAGATTCGTATTAGTCGTCCATTGTTTACGTCTCGACAAATATATCTTACACTATACTGAAAGTTAGTTCAATATTTTGTGCGTTAAAACTTATGCATAGCTAGAAACAAAATCTATAAAGTTCGAAGGGAGCTACTGACAGGCGTATGTAATGAAATATCACCTTTACGTGCTAGCTACTCAACTTGCATGCATTTCTTTACTACTCTGTAAAAAAAGTGTACTCCTTACTATAATATCCTTCGTATTTCAATACGAGTACACAGGCATCACTTGTAAATTTATTTGCTTGTTAACGTCTTTCTAACGTAGCTGTATAAAACGGTATTCTTCAGATATTTTAAAGATAAATAAGCGTTATAAACCTTAATGCATTAATGCTGTGAAATCATTTGTTTCATATGGAAGAGTTTAGAAATTTTACTCTACTTATGTTAATTAAATTAAAATATTTAATATCTTCAGTAAACTTTAAAATTGTAAAAAATTTAGTAAAATTTTCTTTTCCCATTTTCAAATCCTAATAAAAGTACAAAGATTTTCTTACTAAAATAATTTGTTTATAAAGTTACGAAGGCAACGTTTGTAACACTACAAAGGTTTTCCTTATATATACCGAAAGGTACCTGCACAGTAAAAATAACAACAATTTTTATTTTATGTTTAACAAACTTTTGTAAAAGTACAAAAACTATCCTTGTAAAATCATTTGTTTACAAAGTTACAAGGATTATATTTGTATAAAAAATTAAGAAAGATTTGCGATCTGTCAGATCACAGGTTCGCCGGTAGTTACAATAGTTACACAAAAATCGCATTCACTGGAAAGCATTTTTTGGGAATAAAATTATTTTAAAATTGATTGCATGCTTAACAAAGGTTAGGGTTATCACTGAAAAGTACGTTGAATGTATATAAACAAAAAATGAACTTTCAGCAGGGAAGTAAGACACGTAGTATCAATGCGCGGGCTGAAATCTGAGTGCGTTCAGGATATTTTTTTTTCTTCGAAATAATTTCGTAAAAAGTTAATTTATTCAAAAATTATTTCATAAATAAATTTAGTGTCTTTATCAAGCAAAACGGGTATTTAAAACGTTTTTCCTCTTATTACAGGTAAGCCTGCACATACAAGGCTATAGCTTGTAATTCTAGAAACTCAAACTTCATATTTTATAAAAATGACAACCATTTTAGTTTCACAAGGAATTTCTATGGCAACTGGGTTTCCAAGGATTTTCTTTGTAAAAGTACAAAAAAAATTACGATGTAATGTTCAGGTGTAGCCTTATAATTTTATATACGCAGAGTACGGTGGAAATTCCAACGATTTGTTTCTATTTGTAACTCTTTCGAATCTGGTCGATAGACTGAAATAATAGTTTTTAAGCATTTTGAGAAGCTTCGAAAATCACGTTTCTAATAATTGTGACGTATTTTCAACTCTTAGCGAAATAGTTTGATGTGTGTATGCTTTCCCGGCTTGCCTATTTATTTTACTTTTTATTTTATAATTTTGTCTGCATGGATTATCTCAAAGGTAATTGACGAAGCCCTGTATTTGAACGCCATTAAAAGAATAATTAAGAAACGTCTAAACAATACTCGACTAGCCTTTACAATTCAAACTGAAAATTTATGTTACAGAGTTAAATATATATTTTTTTCCATAAATATTCCATTCCTGAAGAGTATTTTGTAGGTTAACGAAATATGGAGGTTATCAGGTTCCTTACAAATAGCTTCATGGTATCACTGACGTTTCCTGTCAGTATTCAACGTAAAGATTTTTACTGTTTGCTTGAAGACATAGACTGAGTGGTAACAACTTATTTGTGTACGCTTTAATTGAAACCAATATGTGATGAAACAACGTCCAAGTTATAGGCCAACTGCTTAAGGGTGCCGAATGCTACGCGCTCCAAATGCGTTGCAATGTACAGAGAATTTTTTTTTTACCAAACTGTTCAACGTGTGCCTGAAGTGTTAGTTTACTGTTGTGGCGATGTGGCATTCGATGAACGCTACAAGGTCGCCCTTATAGTTACGACGCTTTTGAGCCTGTAACGTGCTAAATCGCTCAAAATAGGCGGTACCCTTAAGTTTTAAATTGTGTGAACCTGTTAACTTCAGCGGCAGCGTATCCGATCATCAGAAATTCAGTCAGACTTGTAAACGATATCGTGTAAACCCTTTCAAACTTTCAATAAGGACATGAATGCACTGACCTGAAGAATTTGTTAATTGTTTTGAGAAGAAAATATTATTCAAACGCCGATTATATGTTTGGCACGTATGTAATTGGCCTGCGATTTATTTTACGCCTGCTGAAGAGCTAGTAGTCAATATAATAATAGTAGTAATAATAATTGTATTTATTTATTTATTTATTTATGTTGGCATATATATATATATATATATATATATATATATATATATATATATATATATATATATATATATAATAGCAACAATAATAATTAAATGCTAGCTTCCAATCATGGCGCGTCTTTGTGCCGCCAGAAGGCAGCCAATAATCTCTTGTATCTGCGCAGTGTCAGATATATAAGAATTCTAACCTATATGCCATGCTAGTGAACCCCCGTTGTTTTTTGTTTCGGATTTTTATAGTAATAAATGCCAAAATAAAAATTAGTAAAAATTGTATTTGTGTCGACAATCCGCGTTACACTATTTTTTAAAATTATTACTTGTTAAATAGGTTTGATGCTTCACTCTAGTTTCGCAGTTAAAATAGTTGTTCAAAAATTATAGTTCGGGTTTTGCTTGTAGCGTGATAAAAGGGGCAGCGACGAACATAAAACTGTAAAAATAACCACGACCAAATGCAGAGTAAGTAAATCACATGCACATGGCACAAGAAAAGTCGCTAACACATGTATACTAAATGTTAACAAGATAATTCACATGCTCTTATATGCCACACATGACTGTCCAGTTTATTCATAACAATCAATAGACTTTTAATTTTGCATGATCAGCAAGGATAAATGATAGGTAAGATAATTTAATGTAACACGTATTGGAATAGAACGGGTGAGTAATATTATACATTTTTTGTGCCACAAGAAGTGTTTTAGAATATGGGCCAGAAAAAACTGTGGCCTCTCAATTGCGATTTATATATATATATAGAGTTATTTATGTGTGTATATATTATTTTTTTTTGCTAAATAAATTTAGTTGCATCTACTCGTTGATTCAAAAGATTAATTGAAAATCTGCATGGGATTCATAATTAGACCTTACTTATGCTGAACTTAATAAGGATAAATTTTTAGAGTGAGCTCATGGAACTGACAATAAATAAATGGACTAAATCAATGCAGATCATGCACATTTTTTAGTATAATTTTTTTTTTCAAGCTATCATGGATGACTGAAAATTTAACCAAAACGCAGTCCATAAAAGAAGAATTTAATGTCATAACAATTAAGTACTATATTCCTTGCTCTGACTGTAAACACGTTGTTTTTAAATTACAGTAAAGCACCTTAAAATTTGCCTATCTGTTCACATCGATCGTTTATTTTTAAGTAGCCTATACATTTTCAAAATTGCGCTGCGTACGTAATAAAAATACACATGTTCGTGTTTTCATACTACGGTCGGGGTTTGGCGTGCAGTTCATATATACTTACGTTGTTTACACAATTTAAAAAGTAAATTATTGTTTGCATACAACATTTTTAAATATTATGATTTAATTTTTTGAAAATATGTTAACACTCAAAACACGTGCTATAATATATATATTTTTAATTATCACACACTATTTTATAACTAAAATCTCGTACACTAGGAAATAGATAATGTTTATGTTGAATATGGATTAGGAGAAATATTTCCTGATGAAGGAAAACGTTACCAAACGCCTGAAATTTTCAGCCCTCAAAAATTGTACAATTGTATTACTCTCCTTAAATAAAAAATTGTAAATCCGACTGAATGGCGTAAAGAGACGACTGTTACAAACACATTGCTGATGTATTTCTCTAACTTCGCATATGAGAAATAATTTAAATATTTAATACTTTCTGAAACAGTCTTGCAAACACACCTTTAATTTGCCTACCCAGAAGTAGCCACCGTATGGAATCATTTCGTGGGGCAAATTATCATAAAAACAGGACCTAGGTCTGCTATCAGATCTTGAATGTTGAGTGAAATTCGGCAAAATGAAATAATTAAAGTAACATATCTGAATAAAATGTTCGTATTTTCGAAAGTCGTTAATTTATTTATTTCGATAACACTATAAAAATAATTTTAGTTGTAATAAGAAAATTTTAGATGCATAGTATAACATCACATATCCACAAAATTGTATAACACACTTAAAATTTTAAAATTAGAAAAACACAATTATTTGAAAATAATATTCCGTTTGAAATATTCTGCATGCATTCATGTCGTGCTATATTTTGCAATACCGTGTCATAATTTTTTATTTTTGTAATTATATTTATCAAGAAAATTAACGGACAGTTCCCCACACATTTCCGGTATATTAAAATGCCATATTCCTTAAACTGGGTATTTATTATTAAATAACTAGACTAACTGAAGATGTGATTTGTACTGACTTCCTGAGAATTACACTTTTTGGAACACCGCTCTCCAGTTAATGAATCCGATTTGTTGACAGACAATTCAGGGCGTGGGTCTACTATTTTCATGTACAATTACTAATAGAGGTGCGTATTGCCTTCAATACACACACTACCAAACCATATTAAGTTTCATGAGTTACCACTTGTTACTATATCCAGCAATATTAAAATATGCGAAACTCCGACTATATTAGCTACATGCGTTCGTATAAACCTGTGTCTATAAATAAATATGTTGATAGTAAAAATCGTACGACGTACGATGCAATAATTCACATCTTAAAAACATTACAAAACTTATTAAAACAATTATTTATGTTCTTAGATCATTAATAGGTAGGCTACATATTATTGACTTGGGTATTTGAAGCTTAACTGTCAGAGTAAAAGGCAAAAGTAAGTTTGACGAGAGGCATTTGGAACAGTAGGCTACAAATGGAAAGAGACATTTTTGAAATGTATGCTGATGTGGGACATCTTGAAACAGTAAACACAGATAATCGTCACATTGCAAACAGTAAAAGGTTAATGAACAAAATGTAAGCATTATGACAAATGAAATATTGTTTTTGCACAACGACATCGTTCTTCTACCGCCATAATGGATAAGGGCATTCAGAGATGAAATACTTTGGAACTTAAGGCAACTCTCAAATTTAAATTTAAGAAAGGAAAATATAATATTTTAACCCAAATAATGTACATCCATATGCAAAATCATGTAAGGAATAACGTAGGACAAAAACATGCATCTCTAAAAAATTTGACATTCCCAAACTTACAAAAATAAATCATACCTTCATGTAACATAATTACTAATACTTCGTGGTGTGCTATGTATGTGCTGTATGTGTCCAGAATGTAAATAGTAATAGCCGCGCGTTAAGTAATATTAATTCACAAAAAAAAAACTATTACGAAAAGAGGTACCCAAATGAAATAGCAAAAATCTTTGTGCTCTTTATCAGTAATGTATTGTAAATGTTATCAACTTTGAATTATGATAACTCTTAATTTAAAAGCAAAGAAATTATTCCGAATGTGTTTAGAATTGTTTTTTTTTTTTTAAGAAAACGTATAAAATATTAATGAACCTAGAATGTTTATGAACAAATAACATAAAAGCCGATATGTAACAAATTATTTTATACAGTAAGTATAAATATTTCTGAATAAAACTTTGGAGTTATTATTTATAATGAACATTATAGTTTATAAATATAGTAGTTGTCTGAAAGATGAGCCTCTCCGGTAGTGAAGTTGTTTGTGATATTTTAACGAATTGCGTCGAATTCCCAAAAATGAGATAAGAACTAAGATTAATTTTTATTCAAAGTTATTTTTTTCCTTGCAGGGCATGGTTAAATTGCACTGCTAACAACTTATCTCAATTTTCAATCCTTTAGTGAGTTCGGTGCAGACGATGGGTAAGCGCTTTAATGCGCAACGAACACAAGTGTAATTCAGGAAAAAAATATGCATCCGCATCTGTGTTAAGGACGCAAACGTGTCACGCAATACGGCAAATGGAATTGATTTTTGAAACATGACATTTTCCTTTGAGGCGGGACATAAATTCGCTCTCTGGTCATTTTAGCTAATTGCGTAATTAAGGTGCAGTTTGTCGTGTGAAGCTTTCAAATTACATTCGATTCAATTTAGACGATCAATCGAACGTGTTCGTGTAATACTATTCCATAAACGTGATTAAATGTTTCAATACGTTAAACAAAATGTGAAATTACTATATTTATCGGAAATTTGTTTTCGTAGCTAATAAAAGTACCCTAACAATGATTGTCATAAAGTGTAAGCAATACATACATAATGGTGAAACGAAATAAAATTGATACGCTACACTTTATGTTTGACTATAAAGTACTTCATACTGAACTTTTCATGGCAGTTTACACCAAGAAGTGTGTATGCATTTCTACGAAAAAAATTAAAAAATAAAGTAGAAATAAATTGAGCACTAAACGTTATTTTTTAATTTTTTTTTTTCTGTCGTGTACACATGGGTAGAACAATTTTGTTAGTATTCAGATTGCGAAATTATTTTGTGGTAGCCTAAACACAAAATAATTTTTTGGCTAATACTATATTTTAGTGGTTGCAACAAAATAGTTTTGTGGTGAACACAAAAAAATATTTGACTGTCTGAGTACTAATAAAATATTTTGTAGCTGCCACAACATATTTTCCGTGTAGGCTACGTTAGACATATTATTTGCACTTTTGTTAAACTTCAAAATACCTTTGTTACTAAATACCGAACCATTCTATACGAGCAAATAGGTTGCTTATTGAAAATTTTTTATTATATTATAGTTAATATGCGGTTAAGAACTTGGCCCTTTGAAAATTAACTGAACTGTTCTAATAAAAGTGAAAAAACTTTTAGCAAACTAGGTATAACATTTATCTCGAATTTGTTTGTGTCATAATTTTTCAATTTCAAGTACATTACACGCAAGGAAATACAATTACACTTAGGCTTAGTGTGAGGAAATCTCACGTATTTGTAGCAAAATTTCCAAAATTAAGTAAGAAAAATATTTCCAAACAACTGTAGTAAAATTACCTGACAAATGGACGGAAAAATTACTTGACGAATAAGGTTCTCACACAGAAATGTGAAATTCTTTATTAATGTATAACCGGGTACATGTGTGCCAAATTTTCTTATATTTTCGTTGTCCATGGGGACTAATTAAGAGTGAGTGATAATCACCGTCTTGTATTTTTGTATTTTATGTCATAACTTTTCTTCTGGGTAATTTTTTTCGAATGTTAACATTACTATTAGAATACACATTGATAGAGTTTTAGGCACAATAAATCTATATTTTCCGTTACTGTTGTTACAGACAGGATTGCAGTTAGAAAATTCTTTGCACTATCTTAACTACAATTCCATCTGTAACAACAGTAACGGAAAATAAAGATGTATGGTGTCTAAAATTATATCAATGTGTATTCTGTTCCGTAGTTAGGTTAAAGTTCCAAAAATTTACCTAGAAGAAACGTTATGACACAAATTACAAAACTTCAAGATGGTAACTATCACTCAGTCTTAAACTTATGCAATTTAACGGCGAGAATGGGAATAAAAAAATGTTATGTTAAATTAGTGTCGTAGATTATTTCTTAATTCATTTTAGTACACTCCACAACTCATGGGTCGTCAAAGCAATTTGTGTAGAGGATGTCAATTTCTTGTTACAAGTAAATTACAGTAACAATATTATGCTCGCATTATATTGTATTTTTAATTCTAGATTGTTAGGATTTAACCTTCGTCAAAACGACATTTCGCTGACGGTGATCGAGATTTATCCATCTTAATTAGTTTTTAATGTTTGGTACACTGGCAGGGGTTTAACCACCTCGCCACTGCCAAACATTACACTCTTTAATTTATAGGTAAATTGTTATTATGTTGAGGTAGTTGTTATGAGACACATTTTAGTGACCAATCTAGACGAACACAAATTTACACCCAGCCGAACCTGGAAATCAAGCGCTGTACTTTTCATATCGTAAACCAGTGCGTAGCCAACAACTGCGGATGTCTGCACTGAGGAGTCTTGAAGAATGTGACATAAACACCAGAAGCGAAATACTCGATAGTCAATCTTCACTTGAAAAGAAGAGAAATTAATTTCACAGGTTATTTTGTAATACTCTTTAATTAATTATTCTAGGCTACGTAAAAGTAAGATTCATCCTCATTATATATAAATACATTTGCATCAATCATTTACTTTTTGTTTACTTTCTATTGTATTTTATTATGTAACGTACTAGATAAAGTAGTTTCCTCGGATTATTTTTCGTTCCTCGAAATTGTTCAACTTCAAGAACGTTAAAATTAACAGACATATTTGAAAGATGAGATTTCTTTGCAATAAATATAGGTAAGAGTACATTATAATTATTAAATTAATTCTACCTATCTGTAAGGAAATTAATTAACTGACTTAGAAACCAACAGTTCCAAAATGAAAATACTGACAAAAATTAAAGTAAAATTATATTTCTTATACCGAGTTTTTAAGTCAAAGTATGCAGATTTTTAAAATTATTTACCAATGCTCACTCATTTTGAAAATAATTAACCTCGCACGTACATACGTTACTCTTGTGCTTTCTTGCCTCAGGGCGGCAGGACGTTTTGTTTCGTGTTGAACCTTCCATGTATAGGTACGCAGAAAGTTTTGCGCATGTAGTCCGACAATTTTCTTTGCGTGTTTCACAAATTTCACTGACGTGTAACGTATGTTAACGTTACTTTACTACGCGGTAACATTATAAAAATGTAAAAGAAAATTAATTTCCCTTACAGTTAACCGTATCTTTATATTATTGAAGTGATACGTTCTTTGGAATCCTTATGACACTTAAAATGTTTAAATTTACTGTTATCCACATAGTTTGAATACGTCTGAAGTACAGCACCACGTTAGTCACTGGTAAATTACATCTAAGTTAATGAAAATATTCCAACCTGCAAGTAACCGATTGGTTGGTTCTCAGAGTTGGTACTGCATTGTGAAAGTAACTAAACGAAGCATTGTTCTTATAATTTCTACCGAAATATGATTTTGTATCGTGGAGTTTCACAGCTGTCGTTACCAAAAATCATACATATGCGACAAAAATATTTGATTTTTAAAGCTAGCGCAAAATTAATTTATTTGGATCAAAAGTTCTATTTAATATGTCGCATAATCTTATTATGTCCTTTTAACAGTATACGGCGAATACCTTCGACTTCATTCACCAGTTTTTATATACACATTAACTGTTGGATCTGAAACAACGATAATCTAGTATTACAGTGTTAAAAATAATCTTTGATTAATTTTGTCATAATTATTGGCCAGATGTTATGAATTTATGAGCCTATCGAAAAGTAAGATTGTTTATCAAACAACTATATTAAAAATATATAGTTTCAAAAAGTGTCTCTAAAAATCCTAAACAAACATAAGACCAGTCATTCAAACGTGGCTTTATATGACCCAACTTAAACCATACTTACCTACCTGCTTACCATTCTGTGACTAAACTCAAATGACTATAGTGGAGGTATGTAATATTTAAAACATCGTAACATTATTAATATGTGTCGGTAATTTTGTAAGGGTAATGCTGAAGCATGGCACAAAACGTTTTATTATTATCATATAAAATACCCGTTTATAAAAACTGGTTTTACTTGCTTATTATGATTAAAAGATTTTATAGCAGTTTAATTTAATCTCAGATTAAGGAGAAACACAGTAATTATATTAATCAGAAGTGAGATAAATACTCGGTAGTCAACTTTCGCTTGAATATATGAGAAGTTAATTTGCCTGGTTATAAAAAATATTCTATGACTATTACTTACTTAGCTAAATAAAAATTAGTATCACCAAATTATTTATAGGTCCATTTACATGAATCCTTTACTATTTGTATGGGTACTTTCCTTTTATAGAGTCTGTTTTTAATACATGCATTTTTCTCTAAGTATATGTATATTTAATAATTGCCGGATTTTAAGAACGTTACATGTACAGACATAGGCCTACTTGTAGGATGAGTTTGGTTTGCAATTAATAGGTAAGAGTCTTACGTTTATTGCAGGTAATTTAATTTCACCGCTCTGTAAGGAAAGAAATAAACTGGATTAAAAATACCTACTTTTCCAAACCGAAAATAGTTACAAATTAAAGAAAAGAGCTATTTTTATACCAAGATTTAGGTAAAGTCAAGGCAGGAAATTTTTCAAATTCTGAACTCGTGGTCTCTTTTAATAATTAACATTTATTTTCTTCATAGAAAGAAGCGCAATGTTGTATACAAGTGGTACTAATAGTTGACAATTTTAAGCCAACAATATTACTGTAGAGGCAAATATAAATAACTAATGGTTACGGGTTATGCCGACCAAAAGGATGCGCGGCCCCATAATCTACTCATACGTGGATTTACTATTAAATTACAACCACAACTCTGTTAGTGAATTCATGTGATGTAAGTATAAAAAAATTAATCCCCGTACGTAAGCCGAAATTACACACTGTTAACATTTTATTATCGGCCGAAATTATGTAGCAAAATTTTGTTTTTCAACCAGCTCTAAGCGAAACGTTTAATATGATAAGGGTGAAGAGGCATGCATTTAATTAGTATTGTATTTTTCTTGCGCTTTTTAATTGATCAATTAATATGAAGTCGTTAAAATTATTTATCATTATTTCTATAGTTTGTGTTTAGTCAGTTTTCGATTTACATTGGGGCTAGGTTCTCGAAAACCCCGACGCAAACTGAAATTACTTAAATTGAGTCGTACCAGCCCCACCCACAGCCTATAGCCAAACCTTTTCGTAAAACAAGAATGTTAACTCTTGTGCGCATGAATGGACGAACGAGATCGAGCAAGAATGAATCAACGACGTAATTGTATTTTTTATATGTGGCATCAACATAATTACACGAACGAGGTTTGTGTATAATTTCACGCACGTTTATCGAAACAGTATTGCTACACACAGGATCTAAACTTGCACATAATATTATAGTTTATTTTGTGGCGTAATTTTAAGTGAATTGGTTCCTTTGAGATTCAGTGATCTTAAACTTTAGTTACGATGATGTACATCATCGGAGATTTAGCCTAACACTTTTGGTGAGATATAATTATTTGGTGTTTATTTTCAATATTGTTACCGATTGTAAAAAAGTTGCATTTATTACTATTTACAAAAAACTTGTGAAATGGATTAAATAAACTCATTTGTATAGGGCAATGTTCTAACATTCTTCAGAGCGGCTACGACTGTATTTCTAGCCGGCTACACTAAATAACACAATCTGTAGGTACCACATAAATTTTATATTAAATTATTGCTCCATAATATATGTTATAAGAACCATAACATTTATATTACATCATTGCTTTGTTGCATCAAAAGAATTTAAATAATTTCCTATTTTTACGTGTTTTTAAGTGAACTGTGACCATTTATTTTACGAAATGAAACGAAGATTATCTCTGGAAAAATAATAGAATTAGAACGTCAAAAAAGAACTAGGAGGAAACAACATCAAGGAATAGAAAATTACAGTAAGAAACATTTTTAGAATAAAATACTAAATTTAGAAGCTTTCAAGGCAGAAGTAGTAAGAAATCGGGAACAACATGGACAGTAAAAAGGAAACGACAACATGGGGACAACATAAAGGAGTACTGGAAAAATAAGTAACTACAACAAAACAAGAAGAGGAATAGAAGTTGTTACGTGATCCTAGTTGGTCAGTGCGAAGAAGGAGAAGAAGAAAAAACAACTTGTATAAAATTCTTTTCATACTATTTTTTGGTGAAGGAAATATTTCATTCTAAAAGTTGCAATCTTTGGTAGTCTAGACAAGCTTAAGATATATTATTTTGTAGGTATTAAAATAAAATAAACGTTTGATTTTCATTCAGATAATCCTGTGTATCTTGAACACGAGCGAAACCGGAAATTCGTGTAAGCCGCAGCCCTTAAGTCAGTGTTTTATGAATTTATAAACTAGGTACTATAATGTATTTTGAGAATTTGTTTAATAGTGGATGACTATTGAGGATCCACTCCTTAAGTTGAACAATAATACGTATTATTTAGCGCGTACTATCCGAAAAAACTTAACAGCAATTCTGAGTGTTATCTATTCTTTTTCGAAACATTTTAAACGAATCATCTTCCATTTTTTGAGATTTCTATAGGATTGTGTTGCAGAACGAAATATTTCAGCTTGCGTGTCGACCCGTATTGAACTATAGGCCTACATAAATAAAATAATCATTAATTGTTGTGGAATACAGCGTGGCAATACATGCAATGTTTACTTTTACAAAACGACAAAATAAGTCCTGTCATGCACTTCTATTGCTCAGTTCTTTCAAAGATCATACAAAATATAGTATTAAATAATGTATTGTTTTTGTTTGCGAGTTGAGTACAGAAATTACATTGAAAAAGTTGCAGTATTGATTAACGAAATGTATCTAAAGCGATTGGGAGACTTCACCGATTCTGGAAATGTGCACAGAAGATATCATGGAGAACGATAACGCAACCGACTCTTGTGAACATCTAGAAAATTCTAGGGGAATAAATGTTCTCTGATGAATATAGGTTTACAGTAAGTTTATTTTCTTTTGTTTTTGATACAGGCACATTTTTTTCTATTAACATTTCAGGATAATAAAAGGTATGTCGTAACATCTGGCGCAAATATATTTTGCAGAGCATTCAGTACTGTGAAATTTATAATCAAGCACAGATGTTCAAATTACACAAGAATAAAACTGAACACTCAACATGTCTATGCATAAAACGTTTTTGAAAAAAAAAAAACATTTTGAAATAATTTCACTAGGGTTACTTTTATGCTCATACAACACTATTATAACACTTACAAATTTGCAGGAAAACATGCTAACAAAAGTTTAAGCAAAATCCTTGTATCAAAGAATAAGAGTTAGTCATATTTAGTCGATTAAAATTTTTTCCAAGACTATATAATGAATTAGAAATTGTTTCGTAAATAATGAAAATTTTTTAACTGATAGCTACGGAAGTAATTTTGGTTTCATGGAATTGCTGACTTTACAATCATTGCGCTGAAGAAGTTATGTGGAAGGCTGTGGTAAGCATTGCTTATATAATTTTAAGTTTTGTATAAACTAATCAATTGTTACAACGTACAAAAATTCAAAAGAATATTTCTGTTTTCTGAAGGGTATATATATATATATATATATATATATATATATATATATATATATATATAAACACATTGTACCAATACAAATACACAGATATGGCCTACTCTATGATAAACGTTAATTAATCAGTGTATTGCTTGTGTTATTTACTTCGTATCTATTTTGTACATAATTCTGCAATAAAAAACCGAAACACATGAATCTTGGGTTTTCATGCTTATTCCCAAAATAAGACCCTCTAATAACGTGGGATCAAACGTAAACAAAAGTTTTTAATGCACCGCAAATTGCACACACATAAAAAGGTACCATAACATTGTACCCTAAATCTTCCAATCAGTAAATTCATAGATACCTGACCAAACATTATATTGTTTGTCACCATTTTAAAAACATAAATCTTATTTCGTTCTGTATCGCTAATATTTAGACATAAATAAAGTAACACAATAGTCTGCGACGTTAATCTGACTTAATTTTAATAAAAAAAAAAACTGGATCTGTAGTCTAAGATTAACGGTAATATTATACTTTATGAAAAAATGGACATAGCAGGACACTTTTCAACGATAACGTTGAAGTCAGAAAATTTTCAACTTCATCGAAAAGCATATTTTACAGTGTAACTATTCCTCTTATGAAGAGACTTACATTTGTACAGAATATTCACAGTAGGAATCATAAATATCGTGAATATGAAACTTTAACAGAAAAATTTGTGCTTATACCGATTGGTAGAAATTTCGAGAAAAATTTACGTTTCTGACGAGGTGGTAACTGGTAGAAATATGTTTCAAAGCAGTTTTATAAACTACAAAATTTAGACACATTTCATTATCGTTAGTGTAAGAGTTCATTATTAAGGCCATGATCTTTAATTTATTTCAAACAATTGCAAATAACTCAAATATTTTTTTAAGCAAATGCTTTGAAAACATTTGAGAGTAGTTGAAACATGAACCGTATGTTACACACTTTCTTAACATGACTTTACGTCTGTGTTACGTTATTACAAATAATTTTGTTAGAGTGCTGCTAATCCAGCAATAACATTTTATTTTGTAATATTTTACGATAGCCGGATAGTTTTTTCAAAGTAGGTTTTGCAAACTTTTCCCCAGTAGTTCCCCATGGTTTATACAAATACAGAACTGTTTTTATTTATTTAGAAAACATAGACTGGAAATGAATCTGTAGACGCGTTGTATTATAGGTAAATCTTACATAAAATATTACAAGATATTCTTATCTCTAGCATAAACGTAGCCTGTAATAGGGATTTTCAGCAAAGACAGAAGAGGTTTTGACTCTCGAAGGTATAATTTAGAAGTTGAATCTAAACATATTATCGTCACGTAGGCGTATATTTTGGCGTTCGTGTTATAGCTTTACGTTGGAATTTGAGAGGTACACAGAAAAAACTATTTTGTGATTGCCACAATATGTTTTGTTAATATCGACTTCTAACAAAATTTTCTTGTAGTGCGTACGGTACATAATTGTTTGTAGTCATTGCAAAACTTTACTGGGTGGAACAAAAACATCTAGTCACCACAAACAATGGTGAGTTCCATTATGATAAAATATTTTATGGTGGCCACAAAGGTAATACAATTGTGAATACACAATTAAAAATACTTTGTATTACGCTACTACATGGCATCTTGTTTACAAAACATTCATGAAACGTCAAATAGCCTATAGGCTACTTTCACCATATCTAAGAAATTGTTGTTCCATGATTAACCTAAACGAATTCGAAGGATATTTGTACTTGAGAATACGATGGAATAACACACATTTTATAAGGATATCTGACTTCTGTTTATCTTTTGGTATTTAATTACTACGGAGGTGGATGGATATGCAGGCCTAATTTAATACCCATTCGCTATATGTAGTAATTTGTCAGCAAATACCATTTTTCTTACTATTTAACTGGTAAGTGACTAAATTGACGGTACTAGTGATTTGACAAAATTTCCATAAACGATATAGCTAGGTTAACTAGAATACGTAGTTGGTATACAGTTTTGAAACTTCTTAAGGTTTAGAAGAGTCACGATATTTTCACTAATATTTAAAGATGTCTCCTATAAACTAAATACTACTACAAACAAAATTTCTGCAGCGTAACTAAATAAACTCGAAAATAAAACACTTTTCTTATGTCTCCTTACATTGATTCGTATCTTTTGCTGCTTTCAATCCGAACGAAACTTATTACAGTGTAAAAACGTTTGTGGATTTTTTTATGTTAAGCGTAAGAAAACTGGTTGGTATGGAAAAGCAACAGTTCTCCTTGTAACACAGCACGGTTTCCAAGGAAATTATTTTGTAGTGATAGGCCTACATTACGAAGCATATTATTTTGACAGATCAGTATCCTTCTGAACCTTGATCAGTAACCTACTGAATAGTGTCATGAGTCACTGTTGTAGTTAGTCGGTTAATACATAGGTGTGGGTAAAACAAATAGTAGTTGATACAGACAGAAAACTATAGCCTACTGGCTTCGAAATGTGGTCAAATATGAATACATTATAAATTTCTCGTGTTAATGTTTTTTTTTTCTTTACAGTGTAACTGTTCGCCGATGTAGCAGTAGGCCTATACAATTTTTGCCCTTGCCTAGACTCTCGTTCAAACAGGAAATAACGGTTTAAATTTTTTTACTGCCTCAAATATAAAACATTAGCATTTACTTAACCGAAGCTGAAACAACATGTGAAACATGCGGAACTGTCAAAATTATGGAAAATATTTTGGAACTTAGGTCTACATTGTTTCGCCCTATACTGTAACTTGTTAAGGACAGCAGTTGTTTGATGGTTTTTATCCAATGCAGGAAAAATAAAAGAAAAGTGATAAGGGCGCCACTGGTACGCGTGCCAAAATAAAACCTTTATTCGCGCGCTGAGCATCAAAATGGCTCACAGTGTTTTCGTTGTAGACCCAATTATCTTTTTCGTCGGATTTTAACACAGTTACTGTTATCATATAGTCTTATTTAATTTGTGGAAAATATTGTGTTAAGTCAAATGTACTCTTGTATTTTTTTATTTTCACGAATCAGAATGGTATATCTATCTTCCCAGATAGCCTACACCATATATATATATATATATATATATATATATATATATATATATATATATATATATATATATATATATATATATACGATTTTGAGCGGCCCTGTGATTATGACGATAGGAACATAAAACATCGTATGGCATACTACAACGCTATTTAATTGCATGGTGAATGCACAGTGAGTGGACGTATTTCAGAACACTTGGTTTTATCTTACTACGCCTGAGACTTCTGCAAGCCAGTCTAACTTAGTTGCATCAAATTAAACGAATATTACTGGTTTAATCTTTGAAAGAGTTCAATATTTCCCAAACAGCAGATGCAACGTCCGTTGGTAGAGTACTCTAACGTTGTAAAAACAATTAACAATTAAAAAGCTATGAGTAAAACAGAATTAACAATTAAAAAGTTATAGATGTAGCGCGGAAGTTCAAGATTTTGCAAACGCAACTGTGACAAAAATGCCACTGAAAATATTACTTCTAGTAGGCTACTGTACAATTATTTTAAGTAAACAAAAACAATTAATCTATTTACTTAAAATAATAACTACAAGATACTAAATGAACGACTGTCTATTTGTTAAAATTTGCACATATAAAATGACGAATTTACAGTGGGGCACTCACACCTAGTTACAGACACCGTTTACAAACAAAAGAAGACTAGCAATGAATGTCTAAACAGTGGAACGTTCGGGCCAACATTCTAAAATCATAATTAGTGAATAGTCGCTAATATTCCAATGGTTTTGTTTGATTCTGGATGAAGGAGATGAAATTAAATAAGTGTAAAACTACTAGCAAATTAGTGAATATTCACTAATTCCAATTTATAGTGCCAGTATCCCAAAAGTAAATCAACAAATATTGCAGCGGTTTTTCACTTATTCAATCAAGTTAATTTAAACTGCTCGATTCAAATTGTGTGAAAACCATTGAAATATTAGTGAATATTCACTCGTTCTGATTTAGACTTAAGAACAATTAATTTACAAGGATTAAAATATATATTTAATTTAGAAGGCTACACAATCTAATTGTTTTTAATGTCGTTAGACCTACTATCCCTTGACTTTGCGCAAAAGTGTAACGTGGATTGTGTCTGACGTTGGATAAATGTGTGTGCAAGAGTCAACACAATGCTGTAACATAGTTGATTTTTTCTTCACATAGCGTTACGTTATTTGTAATTAGCGTTACTCCAAAATTTATGCTGTAATTTTGTTTTAATTACCCGCAGTAACAAGGAATTATGTAGAACCTAAGTTGTCAGAGGCTTCGTGATAAAAGATAGAAGCTAATTCACAATCCACAGACATTTGACTAGCTGTGGCAGTTCTTTAAATATTCAGTTATAACAATAGCATTATACTATCTTTGGTTTTAAACAATTATTATACGTTTTAAATCTTTGTTTGCGGCGATTTCCGTTAATCGCGATAAGCGAAGTCTATAGAGTGCCGAATTATGACGTGTTTTAAACAGCCTACAGATTTTATGCAGGTCTAAGACATAGTTAAGAATTTTCGCTTATTGTATTTTCTGGAAACTGAGTAGGCCCAATGTAAAGTTAAATAATTAATGCCGCATGGGCCTATATACAAAATGTATAATTATTATACGTTTAAGAATTTAACTAAAATATCATTTTGGTCTATCAGTGGGCCTTGGCTTTGACTAGTAAAAAATTTCTCGCAATGCTTAGTTTAATTTTTTGTGAAATCTTGTAAATTACATAAAATCTAGTGTTTCACACATACACTAGGCCTTATCTATAGAACAATTTTCTTACTTGCTTCAGAATTAGTTCATAGCCTTATAGGTAGGTTCCAAATAAGCCATGTAGTTAGCCTATTACATAAAATAGATACTTGTATGGCTTTACTTCAACAGCAAATTGAGCAAAAATTAACTTACTGTAATTATTTTGAAAACAAATATCAGTATCAATAGCACAACAGAAACGAGAAAAAGAGAGAGCGAGCTAAATTTACAACAATGTTTGCATTCCCTGAATTCTTCTTCGCACGCCTCGGGTTACGACTGTCACATGGCCAGCAAGTACCAATAGGATCACTAGCTCCATGCAACTAGAAACATTTTGCTAAAAGATAGTACGTGCTATTACTCTAGAGGTGTCCTGCGCGAAATCTTTGCAAGTCCGGCATATAACGTGAGAAAAGTTTCGTAGTTGACCGTATGCTGCCTACTTGTAACGGAAGTAAGGAAGTCGAGGTATGTGGGCGACTCACCTGGACAGCATGGCGGGGTCAGCGCAGTGGGGCGCGGCGGCGGTGGTGTCTGGAGGCGGCGGGGGCGGCCTGCGCTGGGGGCCGGCGCGCCCCAAGATGCTGGAGATGGAGAAGGAAGTGTATAGAGGCGACTTGGTCGGCGGGCTTGCAGGGGCGGGCGACGAACATCTGCTCGTGTCGGGACTGCTCACCACCGACACCTCCACGTCGGGCGCCTCGTCCGCGCTCATCCTGACGACTTTGAGTGTAACAGTACTCTTCTACCTTCCCTACTTCACCAGCGCATCATCGGGCGACCCGCACTGCTCACCCGTCAGCAGGGCACTGCCTGCCACCATCTTCCCGCTTGTCCCTCTACCCCGCCAAACACCAGTAAACGAGGGAGAGCAGTTCCCCGGACCCCTCACGTGACTCTCGCCCTTACGTCTCCCTGCCGTAAGAGCTACTTTCGCGCGCCGGTGCACCATGGGCGGGGCTTCGACGGGGGAAGCAGAGTCAGGCGCTTCGCCACTAGCCACCGGGCGGGGCGGGACTTACAACTCCGTTTCCCCTGCCGCGGAGGGCGGTAAACCCAACCCACCGCCGGGGCTATTATGCCGAGGCAACTGAGCACTGTCGCGCCGTCTCTGTCTCGTCCCCGGCAAACAGAACGACACCGGCGCAATTAACTGTGATTACGGGCCGTGCGCCGGTCTGCGCGCAACAACTGCGCATGCGCCGCATATTTCGCGGGCGGACTCTTGATCGCCGCCAGCAACACCTGGTTATGACCCGCGCGCTCCGTGTCCTGCGGTAAGGTTAATAATACTACAGGTTTGAAAGAAAGGGAGAATTTGGCACAGGTAAAAATTCTGCTACTAGTTGCGCAGCCATCGATAATTGGTCTATTAAAACTCTAATTTAATTTAACTACAGGCTTGGCAAAGAAAGCATTTATTTAAGTTAATTTTAAAGTGAAAAACTAGCAAATATTTCATATTAAATTATCATCTTCATGTAGCTTTAAATTCACGAAAGTTCTGCGATTGTTTAATTTGCATCTCTTAACAATCTAGCTCAACAAACGGTAGAATTTATTCCTTGCCAGAATTTTAACATAGGCTGGATACTTCTGACCTGTAGTAGAATTTACCTTACCAGCGGTAAGACTAACTCAACTACATATTAGGACGAAAAAAAAATTGAATTTCTTATGGACAAATTTGGCAAGGAACAATTTCCAATGACAGTTTCTATGTAGTCGGTAAGTGGTCTAATATATCGAGATAAGCTGGTATAGAATTCATAGTAACTTGTCTAAGTAAAGAAAAATGTGACTTGATTTAATTTTTAACTAAAAACAAAATCATTTCAGCTTTATAATTTTATTCGAAAAATCTATAAGACCTTCCATAAAGAAGAAAGTTCTAACTGGAAATGACGAAACCTTACCAAGACCCTGAGTAGGCCTACATATAAGGGTATTTCTTCTAGTTGTTAGGAAGCTCACTGTTATTAAAGTCGCAAGTGTTAAATGGTGTCGGCGAGGGGTTTTAATCAGTTTTTTCATTTACTGAAACAAATGATAGCAGTGACAGACAGACTTTCATGATTATGCATATATTTAATTTGCGAATGAAATTTAAAAAAAAAAATGAAATTATTTTTTTTCTTTAGTAAAACTACGAAATCAGATTATTTTTCACATTGCCTAGCCAGCTACATTATGACTACATCTGTGTTATATTAAATACGAAAACTTCCATGTAACTAAAAAGTAGTTTATATATATTACAATTCTAAAAAATAATTAGTTATTTATCCCCAATAAATACATTAATTTCAATTATTCAGTGTTGGGAAGTGCTCACTTTAAAGTGAACCAGCAGGTGATTCCTGTTTCCCTCTCGCAATTTTATCTTATCCCTTAGGCCTACCGATACCAGAGCTACCAGCAGCGGAAACTGTCCCTTAACTCTTTCAAAAGAAATTCGATGGCCCTTATATATATATATATATATATATATATATATATATATATATATATATATTAAGCGTTCTGTTCGTCTCAACCCAGTTTTTTTTATTTTTTTTATTTTTTTTTTATTTTAAGATTTATTCTATGATTTATTCTATTACGTGTTTGGAAGACCATATTTTCCAGACGTTAATATTTTTGTCTCAAAAGTTCAACAGTGAAGAAAAGTATAATATACAGGCCTAACAAAAATATTTAGAGCCTATTTGTCAGCATCATATTGCTGGTACTGTGCTTTCCAAATTGTGTGATGATAGTTGGCTATGTTTACGAGTAATTCATATTTGAATTACGGTTATTTACGTTTATTTTATTAGTTTTTTTGTATATTACGCGCAAAAAGTCTGCTAAATCTTTTGAAAACTTATTGCGAGAAAGGGCAACAGAGTTTTACAATTTACAAAAAACGGGGTGTGCCTACACAGTAAAAAAAAATCGAAAGCCTACTTTTACAAGAAAAATGTTGTAAAGTAATGCTTATAGGCCTACATGTATCAGTCTAGGCACTACAACAAAAATGTCGCAAGTCATTAAAGTGGTCAAAATATTTCATATTTTCTGAGGGGACGTGAGGGATATATGTTTATGAACAGATTGTTCGACTTAAAACAATTTACATTCGACGGCTTGTCATATTTTACAAAATATTTTGTAATTTTGCAAAGACATTAATGGAAACTGGTGGCCAAATTTTTTTTGTGACACTTCAAACAACTGTTGTAAAACGTACAAGGATTTATTTGTAAATGTAGGCCTACGATTTTTATTTGTAAAAATACAAAAAAAATGTAAATATACATACATATTTGTATATTTATGTAAAAGCAATTCTTGTAAAGTTTAATACACATTTGTAAACGCACGAAAATATATATTTTTTTTAAATAAAATTCCAAACAATTTGTTTTATATAAGTTAAAAATTTACTGACTGTGATTACTCAACGTATTTCATTGTTATTAATTTTCGAAACTTCAAGCAGGTGAACAGGTGATAGATAAATTCTTGAACTTCAACGTCCGCCTACCGAATTAGGATAAATTACAACTAAATTTATTTGTTATTTCCTATACAGTCAAATTGACTGGAGATTTTTTTACAGGACAAATAAGTCACGGAATTTGTGTATCTCATAGGCCTATTTATATTTGGACATACAAATTACAAATAGGTACCATAGATTACGCCTATGTGTGTACACGGAAATATAGGACAAATATACAAGGCATAGTTAGATATTATGGTATGTATAGAAAATGTTTTGTGCCAACATATCCTTGAAAACGCTATAGTTTCTTTCAACATACATGATTGGCTGATGTACGTCTGGCACAATATAGCTGTCTGCAGACCAATAACAGGCATCAAATAGTAGTAGAGGGATTCTTATTGGCTCAGTCAAATACAAGCAAAAGCCAGTCATCTTCTGGTAAGCTGAACGTGTGTTGAATCCCAGCAAACAGTCACATTTTCCCGGGATAAACCATCATGTCTTGGCATAGTGTATGTTGCTGCATATAATTTTTTATCACAGTGTTCAATTCAGTAGAAAATAGTTGCTTCTCTCATTATATCGACCATTACAAAATGTTATGTTGACAACACAAAGCACATGTAGCAATGTCTTGATCTTTGTTACAACCTATCTGATTGTTATTCATATTTCAACAGTCTTAAAAAGGTACAGGTACATAAATGCGTACTGTATTTTTTGTACTTTAACAAAAATTTCCATTGCAAATTATTTTTATATAAGTTCTTTGTAACACTGAAAATATACCTATACTTTTGAAAGATTTGCAAAAAGTGCTCAGAATAATGTCAATATTGCAATGCACAGGGACAATGTGCAACTTATGTATACTAATTTGCAAACGATTTCTGTACATTTACAAAATATTCCTTGTAAATTATACAAAGAAACAGTAGAAAAAAATTTCGCAACTAATTTCGAAGAAAAATTTGTGGTAACGTACCAAAAGATGTAACATGGGACAGGCAGCAAAAGTTGGTTTTACTTGACACGAAACGTGTTGTTTATAGGCCCCTAACACTTACCCCTTACATTCTCATATTTTTTTGAAAATTTTTTAACAACTTTAAAGTTAGCCTACATGGCATTATTCTTACAGTAAATGATTGAAAAACGTTTACAAGCTTTTATCTGTAAAAAAACACATAGATCTAAACAGTTGTTCGCGATAAAATCACTTTTGTCGACCATCGTATTTAGAATATTAATTTTAAAATGTAATTTATAATGACTTCAGTTTTTAATTTTTGAATTCGTTACGATCTATACACTTTGATTTTCTTTGTTTTTACTTGTTAAACATTTGTAGAGGCTACACTATAAATAGAGACGATGGTTAAGTACCCCTATTTTTCGCGAAAAAGAATTTTGTCCCAGTTTGTTTCAGTGCCTTACGTGCACATATGCAATTCTGCCTCATGGTTATTGGCAGCGTGTCTATGTGAAGAGCCGTATCACATTTGACTGAGCTAATTACAATAACGTTCCTGCAACACCACACGTATGTGATTTGCCGGTAGAATCTCGAGGCTCGTGAGAGTTAAAATATCCAATTACTGACCACGAAGCACAACTGCAGATGTGCACGCACACGATACACCATCATCTCGAACTATAAATTATCTGAAAGAAAGAAGGAACCAAGGTTTTAAAAGTGCTCAATTAATCCCGAACCTTCTATATACAGTATGGTTCCTAGGACTATATTTGAAAAGGGTTATTAATGTGGAAAGCAAACATAAGGGAAGGAACCACAAGTTAAGCAGCGCATGGGGAAATAGAACCAATATAGCTATCAAAATTGTCTGTAGTAACTTCCCTTTGACTGTGAGGTTCCCCATGACTCCTAGCAGGAATCTGGAGAGAGGACAGTTAAGACTTTATGTAGATTTATCTGGTCTGTTATTTCTCTTAAAAGATACTGAGACGTATCATTTAATTATTTATTTTTAAATGTGTATTTGGAACATTCTTCTGTTACTTGGTAGGCTAAGATTATCTCAGAATTAATTATTATGTAGGCCTATGTTGTTTTACTTCTGCCCAGTAGAGTATTATGTCGGTGAAACTGGTGTAGTCTATTCATAATAAGGCGAGTAGGCCTACTTCTGAAGTTCTGGGTAGTTTTTTGCATTCAAAGCAATTTACGTCATTCCGCTTCTTGTTATAATAGCGACCGCAGTAGGCATATAGATAATAAACACAAATTACTCTGTAGTCTATTAATGTAAACAAATGAGATCACAGTAGTATATTATATTTGTACGATTCCTGGAATAGGTTAGTATTGTAAACTGAACAATTTTTGTAGACATACACCGTTGTGAGCGATGTTACCGTGTTGCAGAAAAAACCCGCAGTAAAATAAAACAATATTAGCTGTTGTCAGCGGACAAATAAGGTATAATTATAATATACAGGATATTTAGAAACTGCCGCATAATAAACACACCATGCAAATTCTAAGATAAATTGGAGATAAAAATGTTTGCGTAAAATGTTGTAGGACGATATTTTGCATGCACAATGTGGCAACACAGCACGTAGTTAGTCTTCTCTTGCGCTCCGCAGATTTCGCATGTTACTACTACTGTTACGACCATCATGTTATGGGAGAAATTTCAAATCCTGATCATTCCAAATATTAATCTATGTTTGGCGTAACATACATAAGAAAACGCCTGGAAGTGGAGCGTAAGAAAGGACTTTCTCCGTGCTGTGTTTAGCATTGTGCGCATAACGTTTCACGGTACATTTGGCCATTTTTGCCCATTTAACCCAGGATTCGCGTGTTACGTTTATTAAGCGGCAATTTGTGGACACTCTGAATATAAGTTCATTGTTCCTCATAATATTCCCGGCGGGGTCGGTCCCCGGATTTTCGCATGTGGGAAACGTGCCGGACGATGCCGCTGTTCGGCGGGTTTCCTCGGGAATCTCCCGCTTCCGCCGCCCCTTCATTCCGGCGCTGCTCCATACTCACATCATGTCTCCCGCACCAGCGCTAAAGACCTCGATGTTAAGCGCTGACCAAAATCTCTTCACTCACTCTTCATGATAATACGTAATTACTTCACTACTTCGAAAGTGTTCTATTTATCGCGAACTGCCGAGGACTATAAGTTACACGCTTTTAAGATATATACGTCTTAGCAAACACCCACCAGCAGCTATGTGACCTTGGACGGTAGTTCCCACCGAGCGCATGGATTTAAGGTAAAGGGAGAGAAAGGGGGAACAGGGGTGGTACGAGTCCTCATGCGGCACAGCGCGGTGTCTTGGGAACCGAAGCAGGTCGCCCGCGTTGCTAGGTGTGTCCATCAGACACACGTGAGATCGCCGGGTTTAAGTCTTTGTCCCTTGGCAGCTGTTGAACTATGTACGTCGACGGCAGGAGGTCGCTACTCCGTTCGACTTTGACGTCATTGTCGCAACTCTAAGACCATACCATCCCTCTCGATTGTCTATCCCAGCCCCGGAGGTGCGCGACATTCTCCGCGATCAGACACCCGCCGTGCTTCTATCGTCCGACAACTCGACAATGTCCCGGCCTCCTCACAAAGTGTTGTTCCATTGAACGCCTCCCTGAGACGAATCGAAACACGTCCGACAAAAGCGCCTGCCCTTGCTGTGTTTCTTATTCATCGGTTGTGAGGTACGCACACAAAATGCACTTTTATCGTCTTGCAAGTGAGAGCGGGCGACATTGTATTTGTAACCTTTGTAGCGTACGCGCACAATTACGAGCATGGACACGTAAGAAAAAAAAATGCAGTGGGAATTTATATGTTCTGGTCACACTTTTATGATTTAAGAGGCCCGAGTATTACTCGTATTGATTCAAGGTCAGGTTGTACGTCAACAGCGTATACTTCACTGACATTACTGTGATCGGACAACAGTTGTTCTGATACACATTTGACGACTGCAACCCAGTTATAAATAAGGAAATAAATAGTTGCGAACACAGGTGGTACCTGCGTGTACAGTTAGAAGCCAATGAATACTCGACTGTAGCTAGTGTATGTATAGGACTGAGAAGTCTATAAGCTGCTACCAGACGAATACGCGAAATAATCGTGCCTCCGTCTATAATCAAGATAATATCCTAAAAGCGAACGTATGAGCGTTACATGTTTAAATGAGGTCTTGCTTAAATTTTTTAAGAAAACAAAACGTAAACAGTTCGATTCCTTTAGTTAAATAACAAATAAATAGACAGGTTATCCAGAAACAAGCAGATAATAACCACACCATGCGAATCCTTGGCAAAATAAGAGACGAAAATGTTTGTGGCAAAATGTTGTACGATGATAGTGTGGCAAACATATCACTGTGTATAGTTAGTCCTGTGTAAATTCAAACCTGAGAAGTCCAATCATGATTCTACGTTTACTTGACGTAACACACATAAAGTGATACCTGCACGTGAAGAGCAAGAGGGGACTTTCTCCGTGCAGTTTTGCCACATTGTGCACGTAAAATGCCGTCGTACAGCAGTTTACCACCCACTTGCATTTCCGTCTCCAATATAGCCCAGGATTCGCGTGGAGTGCTTAATACGCGTTTGTTTCTGACCATCCTGTATACCGCGATTAGACCCAAGGGACAGCGCACCGCTATAAGAATTCTCCTTGCACCATGATTCTGATTACAAGATGCTGTGTAGCCCGTCGCCAACCCTCAACCTGGAAAACCAGAGGCGAATAAGGGATGACATTGAAGGTGATCTGCACCGAAATAATCGCAATTTTATATATTCTTACTGCACCAAACACTGTTCAACTCTAACATATTACATTACGAGTAATTTCGCTATATTATAGTATATTCCGGTTCCATAGTTTTCGAACTTGCGCAAGTCAAAGACGCTGTGTTATTATTTTCGTTACTTACCCAATGTAAAAATGATTCCAATGACATGGATAAAATAATTTAGAGTGGAAGTACATGTATTAAGGGGGAACAGCTCCCTGCACAATTTTAAATGTTTTAATAATTTTTATATTTGTGTAAGATATGGTTTGTTTTATAGGCATATATTGACACTATTGTTTTCAGTAATGTAAGTTTTTTTAACTTTCATAGTTTTTGTGTAGCGGCAGGTCAAATCCCAAAATTGTATAAAACGGTTTTACACGAGAAAGGAAAACGAGCAAACTTACACAAATGAAATAATTCACATTGAAGAACAATGTTACAGGCTACGTCAATGTATGTACAAAACTAGCGTGTTAATTACATTTTGTATTTTAAAAATATTGCTGAAATTAATGTAAAATTTTCAATTTTCAGAAGGAAAAAAAAACAATTTCAATGCGGTTGTTTTTGTACATGTCCTGACGTAGCTCGTGGCACTGTTCATCAGAGTAAATTATTTCATTTCGGCGAGGCTTTTCGTTTCCGTTTCTTGTATAAAACAATTTTATGCAAATTAGAGCTTTGACGCGCCACTAGGCAGAAACTATGAAAGCTAGAAAAATTTAATTACTGTAAAAATTTTTCGCGATATACGTCTACAAAACAAACATCTCGTACAAAAATGACAATTATTAAAAACATTAAAATATTTGTGTGAACTCCCCCACCACAATTTAATCATCATTATTTTATTTTGTATTCGTACCAGATATTTTTTTCTTGTTTTAGACACAAAATGTGACTAAATTTGGCTCTTATACATTTTTTTTATCTCTCATAGTTTTCACGTAATGGCTTGTTAAAGTCATATTTTGCATATTTCCGTTTTAACGACTACACTAAAACCAACTGCTAAACCAAACTCAAAAAAATCACAGTGGATTAAGACACTGCAGGCTACAATGACACGCTCAAAAAATCACAGTGGATAAAGACACTGCAGGCTACAATGACACGCTCATAAAATTAAAGAATAAAAATTATTTGTATTAAAAAAAAATATTGAATTTTTAAATTTTTATTTTCGGTTTCAGCAAGGGGAGTGGGGGGAAACATGAGTACCACTAGAAAACCCGCCTGCAACTCGGTCGCAGCGGCCTCCTATGGTAAAATAATACAAAAATAATAATTCTACAAGTAGTAGCTTATATGTCAATTACAGACACGTTACGCTTTCCACTAACAATTTCTCGTGGCACATGAAATAAACGTTCAACATGATTTTATTAATTTATATTTTTCTGTAAGTCGATAAAGTGCAGTCTTAAAATATAGGTTTGTAAACTTTCTGATCAATTATTCTGCAACAGTCATGCGTTTCTGATGGTAGACTATTTACGACAATTGGATTCCGTACCTTAGATTTAAGAGGGCGTGGTACATAATTCTACGCTGAAAAGCATTAATCTATAACTGTAGGTTTCTTGAAGCCAAATTGCGAAAGTTAAACAATCCAAGACAATAGTTTTAGCCAACTTTTTAAACAAAATTGTTTCCAGTGTTACGAACTTCTGAGGCACAATATCTGACGCCGGAACCTCGTGCATTTAACTGCGGCGTAAAAGATCACGCGTAACGAATTAGTAGTTCTGGATAAATATTTACTCATAAAGCTGGAAAATACCATTATCTAGGATTGTCATTGAGTATTTTATCCGTATTGGCTTCGAAAAAAGCGTAGAAATCAATAGATGCTTTCAGCGTTTATTTATCTACCACGCACTCTTAAACTCAAATTTTTGTAATTTTTTGTTGAACACTCTGAGAGCACGTTAGCTTCCAATTCCGTATCGCACAAATATACTGCCCTGCTTCAGGGTTATGGGCAGCGAGATATCCTGCGGATTCGTGTCTTAAGCTCTGCCAATCAGAACAAGGTTACCGCGACAACACACGGTGCTATGATTAGCGGGCAGAACACGGCAAGGCGGTATGAGTTAAGAACATCCAATCACTGAATTCAAAGCAGAGCCGTAGACGCTTCGCTGAATAGAAAATTTTTTGTTAAAAATGTTATCGTAACAAAATTTTCAATTTCTATTAACATAGTTCAATTAAATTTTTTTGGTGGTTGTAGTTGTTGCATTTTAAGACAAGTTGTATGTTAAAAAAAGTTCCACAAAGAAAAATAACGTTTTTACTTTACGCTAGGTCAACGGCTTAAAAAAGTGTAAATTCGGGGCCTGAATTCGATGACGGCGTGAAGTAAGTGCGTGTCAAGGGTTTGGTGGGAGGAGGGGGAATTAAGAATATGTGTCTGGCTTGCAGACAAGCACAGTTTGGCTCATAGATTGCAGACTGTTCATATATGAATACAATATTAGCTTGGCCTGGAAGATGAGCCTGTGCGATTCTTCACACCTACGCTGAAGACGGGTATATAGCGCAGTGTGTCGGGGGAAACTAGATCTGTCTTCTATCAGCCGTCACCAGCTCTCCAGGATGGTCCTGCGTCGAGGCCCACGACGTGCCGTCCGCTGTCAGCCAATATATCCGTCATCAGCCTCCAGCATCATGCTAAGTATAAGGTAGCCAAAAGGTCACCGATCATCAACCTACTGAGATGAAATCCACTAGGTGTTCCGCCTTCAGGCAGGGTCACATCGCGTATGAGAGAAGGCCGGGGTCAAGGTTGTGTTGTCTGCTCGACTAGCGAGGTATGTCTGTCGGCTGTCCGGCCCTAAGAATGGATGAGATGAGGTAAAATGTTCGTGACGAGACGAAATGAGAGAAGTGGAGGAAACGGGAGTTCCCTGGGAAATCCCACCGGCCAACGGCAACGTCCACCACGGTCCCCACATACGAAAAATTCGGGACCGAACCCGTCAGGGATCGAAACTGGAGCGCCAAGGTGGGTGGCGAGCCCATCGACCACCGTGGTCCCGATCATCAACCTAGTAACTTAATTTAAATATGTTATCAGCTGCTTCCCTTCAGATTATCGTGACAACGTATTTACATGTACTAATTTACAACCACGTAGAGTAAAACCACAGTAATTAAACTGACGTACTGTATTTAACCAAAACCCTTACTATTAGCATTAACACTTACGTAATACAGTATAAATTGCCTACATTTGGCTACTGCCACCCTACGCCCCCAACTCATGTGTAAAACAGCTTAAAAATATTAAATTTATAACAAGATGTAAAGCGTCTTATCGGCGATTACTTGCTGCCGCTGGGCCGGAGCTGTGTCCGCGCGGTGCGAGGCGAGAGGCCATTGATGCGCGCGCACCGCGACCCTGAGCCGAAGTGAAGGGATCTAGGGCGCCACAACCTCGCATATTCACGTCTGAAGGTTGTTTCTCAGGTCCGCATATCGTAGACTGTAGAGAGTCCATAATTTTCAGTATACCAATTTTTTGAGTGCGCAAGTTTGTACGTATATGGCGATACATAATTTTCGGGGATGAGCTCAACATTTTTTTCGTGCCGCTCGCCCGGAAGAAATATCAAGCCTTCTTAATTGCCCTTTCATTTCTGGATTGTTCTAATCCACATGAACTGCCGACGTGTAAAATTTGTGAGGAAAGATCATAATTTTATATTTACATAAAACATTGCAGTAGCGCTGTCGGGTTGGGAAATCTTAACACACGTTACTTGGGAGGACATTTTCCTCTTACAAAAGATTTTTTAGCTCAGCCAGTTTCCCACAATGGTTAGAGATGGTGAAATTTCGCGAATTCAATTACCTGCATGTTAGAATCAAATATCCTGTGCATACTCAAGTCCCGACCATTTGTCCACTAGCTGCTACTCAGTGGAACAGCAGACAATGATTCTTTTCTGACACCTCTTGCTGAAAACTCCTCAAGCCAAAAGGATCGATAGGCCTTGCTTTCGCAGTCCCTACACATACTGAGTGTCGTGATCAAGCCAGCTTTTGCCCTTTTGCTCCACGCGAGGTTTTTGTCCTCACTGAGCTAGCCTTAGGACACCTGCGTTATCATTTGACAGATGTACGGCCCCATTCAAACTCCCCGCCTGGCAGTGTCCTTGGATCAGATGACGCGGGGGTATGTGCAACCCGGGATGCTACTACCACCAAGCTCTGCACCGACGGCGGCTCCAGGCAGGCTCGCGCCACTGCCCTTCTGCGCTCACCGCCGCGACCCTCCTACTCGTCAGGGCTTCTTCGAGCACCGACCACCCCGAAGGGCGCCGGCACGCTCCCAATGCCGCTGACGGCCGAGTATAGGCACGACGCTTCAGCGCCATCCATTTTCAGGGCATGTTTTAGTTTATACACCCTCCGAAAACTAATTAACATAATGAAACGAAATAATTCACAGTGAAAGTACACGTATCGGACTAAGGCTTTAAGTATATAGCCTATAAAAACCCATTCAAACAATGGTTTGTATTTTTTTTTAATTTCTGAAATTTGACGTTTTTTTACTACTTTCAGGAATTCTTTTTTAAATACAAAAATATTTTGTATTGGATTTTTATATGCTTAAAGCCCTAACCCGTGACATGTACTTTTGCTGTGAGTATTTTAGTTTCGTTATGACGAGTGGTTTTCAGAGGGTGCACAAACTATAATCGTGCAAATTTTGTATTTAAATGCTACTATGGGAAAAATGGCCGAGCTAAAAAATTTTTCTGAGAGTATCGTCCACAAAACTATCATTGTTTTATTCAAATATAAAATTATGATTTTTCCCCACTTGAACACTCTTAAGAGCACGTAACATATTCCGTGCACGACTTTTCTTAATTTCTTCCTGGTTCAAGGTTGTAGTAAGATTTAATTAAAAGTGGAACAATTAATTGTTAACGACCTTACTTTACCTTACAGATATCACAGATGGCAAAGTAGGAAGGAAATTAAATATGTCGAATAACATAAAATCTCTCGCCGTTTAGTAAAAACAAAGTAACTATTAGTAAAAATTAAGTACAAAAATTTGCACATAAGTAACTGTACAGACACGATTACCGTAAATACTGCGACTCATCATTTATGAATGGAAAATTAAAACTTCCTACATTCGATGTACTGCATCCTCCCTAATGCGACCGCACGGCAGGCACTCGAACTGCACACTGCGTGTTCGGAGTTACGTTTATTTCTCACCGACCAGTAAACATGTGTCCACAATGCTTATTTACGAGTAGGGTACACTCTTCCGACATTTTGTGGATTTATGAATTTAAAGACACCATCCACATTGGAAACATTATTTTAAGGCCCTCTAACTTGCCAAAATCGGCATTTCCAGACGGTTGTTTCTCAACATATTTGTACCGGTATTCGTTTGAAATTGATATCTAGAATTGCACTGGACTTTGCTACAGTGGCGGGTTAAATAAAATGACAGGGTCACCGCTTAGTCTCACAGTAAATAATGACACTGTGGGAACATTGCACACGTATTTACGGCATTTGTCGTAGAGGCGATATTACAATACATGTCACGGTCGGTGTCGCTCGTAGCGCCTCATCGATTTCGCCTCACACTCCCAAACACACGTTTCACCAGGCGGCCGCCTAAAACGTTGAGTGTAATTCAACCGACAAATTCCTAAACGCTATAACTTTCATAAAAAAGAAATACGAAGTACAATAGGCTACGCTGATGTTTCCATCCAGCGAGCTAGGTGGCACAGCGGCAACACGCTGAGAGGTCTGACCTCTCGGCCACCGCGGCCCCAACAGCGGTTGAGGTTACGACGGTAAAGGTGGGTTCATAATTGACAAAATAACAGTAAGCATAGGGCATTTGACGTACGCACAAGAACTGAGTTCCATGTATTTCAAACTATTGATTTCACTGTATAAAATATTTTGTAAATTTGCCACAAGTGCATTTAGGAGCACTAAAAATGTAGGAATGGTAGGATTGTTTCCCAGACATCCATGATAGCAATCCTTAACTTTTTTATAAAACAGTCAAATGTATACTTAAGTTACCAGGCTTGCATTGTAAATACTGTAAACGTTTGCATATTTACAAGGCGGAGGAAGTACGGTAACTGTCCATACTACGTTTAGGATAATTACTTCCTAAACAGTTTAGGAGGTTTTTTTTTTTTTAACCAAATCGGCCGTGTCGATAGACAAGCTGACATACGAAATGATAATATTTGATTTCTTATGCGGACAGTAAAGGCTTTACCGAATGTTCGCCTTGTTCAGTCAACCTCCAAAATACACTAAGGTAAATCAAAGCGAGAATAAGGAAATTTTGTTGTTAAAACTATGTTCCTTTATTGAAAATGCTGTTTTACACTGTGAAGTTTATTGAAGATTTGTTTCTACATTTATCTCCTAATACGATTTATCTTCAAGTATATTCAAACAGCTTTCGGATGTTTTCCATATACCAACCAATGCTTCAGATTCATTAACGAAATATCACTGGTTAAACGTTACAATTAGAATTCAGTTGTGGATTAATTTTGCACAAGTTTTCTGAACATGCACAGTTTCTACTGCTCTGTTATATGCATGTGCTTATGTTTTTCAGTTGTGAAGCAAACAAAATACGCGACGACAGCTATAAGGAAGCATTCGGTAGCAACGCAGCGGTCAGAAATTGGCGGCAGTGCAGCGACGAAGATCTTGCGGCAGCGGGAGAGTCGGAGGGAACGAGAGTGGATGGTCTGGGTGGATGTGTGGATCGGAGGAGCATAATAGACTGTTGCCGGAACAAGTCGGAAAATGTTATACATAGACATTCTAAGTGTTTAGCGACTGATGTAGGCCTTATCTGAGGTCTGCTTTTGTGAGAAAGACAAACATTAATTGACTGTTTGTATTGTGTAAAATATTAAGCATTTGAGACGTGATTAGTAAATGTTAATTGTATGTAATTTATATGTGTAGAAGTTAGTGTGTTTGTTTGTAACGTATGCGTTCCTATACTATCCATCATATAGTGTTGAAACTTTGGTGGATTGTTGTCAGTGCGCCCGTGAAGGTTTCTGAAAATAATATGTGTAAGTAGGGGGGCAACCAAATATTAAGTAAAAATTTTTAGTTTTCAAAAACGTTATTAATAATCCTTAAAATTTATAAACGCATGTTTGAAGGGGCGGACAAAATGGGGAGGGGGTGAGGGGATAACGGCGTACCCAAAAAATTTTCTTGAAAAATTTTAGTATCCAAAATATTTCAGAAAGATCATAACAGATCCCTATCATAATTTTGTACCATTTTAAAACTGTAAAAAATTTAAATCCACATGTAAGTTATAGAGCCGTGAGAAAAACTAGTAATTTATAAAGCTGCGAATTTTAAGTAAATGCAAACGAAATGAGGACAAAAGCAAGTAATATATAAAATTGTGAATTTATGACAAATTAGTGTTATGTAGTTGTAAATTATTTTGATAAAATTTGTAGTTTGGAAATTTAATTATTTTATTTGTTTATTTATTTCAATATCCACCTTTTGATCCCATTAATAGCATACCGCTAAAGGGATATAGGTTTTGTCATACAATTTAGCTCAAACAAGATCAGTTAAATTTTACACACACATAACAAGCATACATAACCTCAATTGTTACAAAGCTTTGATGATCGAACATGGCCGCACCAAGTGCCATAACTTGTCGCAATGACATTTGCTTGAAAGAAAAACATGTTTTGTCATGTACAATTTTTTCAGCGCATGTAGTAATGAATATTCAGTGTGCGAGGTCGGGCCGCGCCGCGACATGCACCCTTGTAGACGTGAGGGGCTGCACAATGCGGGACTAAGCCTCAAAGCAAACCGACCAGCTCGGGAGAGAGAGGACCTCTACCTCTTGTGTGCGGAGTTAAGTAGTGCCAAGCCAACATCTTCAAATCCTCTCCCCGCTCCCCTACCTCTGGCATCGCCATTATGCGCACAGGATCAGCTGCTGAGATGTTTCCACACACAGGCCATTGAGGAGCGAGACTAAACAGACACTTAGCAGAATGGCGGGCCGCCGAGGATTACCTCAGGTGACGGTCTCGCCACTTTGCTTACCCAATACGTCCCCCTTCCTCCCCTCCAGTCCTTCTGCAGGCCGTGTGGACCTCTTCAGAAGCCTCAAGCGGAGGGCACTCAGGATTTTGAAAAGGGATGGATTTGCCCCTTCGGCCTTTGGAGCGAGCGACTCTTGCGGCGAAGAACCCACCGAATCTCTCTGTACTACTCTTCCCAGATAGAGAGAGTCAGAATCCTCGACGTTTTCAGCTTCATCGACTCTCCACGGGGGGAATCGCGGTGCGAATGCTAAGCTGTGCGAAGGACGAGTGTTAATTCCCAGCTCGGTTCCACCCTGCTGGACTCTGACGTAATGTCCGAGTGAATGCGAGAGAAGCGTCCCTGCTGAGACACGGGACGTGTGCGCAGGTCCGGAACGTCAGTGGACAAGGGATCTTCACGGCGTTCTAAGGGCTCGTTACGTCCACTGCAGGACGTATGACATAAAAGGCATTCCTGAGAGCTCTCTTGTCCCGCTGTAACCTCCGCTATTATTTCTGTCGCTAATTGGAGAGCAAGGAAACTTCAGAAATTCTTGACACGTAGAAGGGCTTTAAAAAAAGCAGCGTTCACACGTCCAAACACTGTAGAAATTGTTTGGATACCTACATAAGAATGCTGAGAACGTGCATATTGTCCCATTCATGGGAATTATAAATATTGTAGAGCCTAGTGTAAAATTCCCTTACCGCGTAGGTAATATAGGTTGATGACTTTCCTTTCATAAATAGTAAATTTCTCAAACTTTTTTTACAGCGAAGTTTACTCATGTTCCGACAAGCCAGTAACTAAACGGTTCATTAGATGGCTTGATTTGTAATGGACGAGTGGTACGAATAAAGTTAAGCTTATCCTGAATTTTCACTATAGCCATATACAAATAGATAAATATGTCGGCTGAATCATGTGTGATGAATGTATGCTCTTATGGGCGAATGAAATAGTCTTAAGGGCGCCGCCTACCCACACGTGAGAGGCTCAAAAGCGACGGAGCAGTAAGGTCGACCTTGAAGCGCGCATCAAATGCCGCGTCGCCTCAACGAGCCAAGCGTTGAACTAGCGTGCAGGGTTCCCGCCGAACGGCTTTTTTTTTTTCAATGGAACATTAAGCGGTGACCATATAATTTTATTGGTGGAAAGTCTGCAACAAAGTTCAGTGCAGATCGCAACCTGAGTTTCACATGCATCCAGTTAGTACATTTTGAAGTCCTGCAGACTGAAAGGCAATTTTTAGCCATGTTGGAGGGCTTAGAAACAGTGTTTTAATGAGCGTGGCGTCTTAACTATGAGGTTCCGACAGTAGTTTTTTTTTTCTGTTGGTTTCTTTGTTTTATCTGACCAGATTCCAGTTTTGGAATTTCATGTTGTGTATGTATCCTGATGACTAAAGCATTCTCTGCTTATTTATGTTTTCTTGTCTTATTTGCACTTTTAGTTTTCTTGTGACGGTCATTTATTTCGCAATGGAGTATGTCCATACAAACAAATCCAGTCATGCACCCCCATTGCACAGTTCTTTCAAAGATCATAATAATAGAGAAGCACGCGCTAAACTTTACTGTGCACTTTCCGTAAATAAAGAACAGGGCCAGCGCTCAAAGTCCTGTAGTAAAAAGCCAACGACCAAAAAACTGCACACTATTTTCGCGCGTGCTTGTTCCTGTGCCTCCAACGCGGCATCTAGCACCTGCTGTACAGGACTCTTAATATATTTATTCTGAATGTGTGACGAACCATCTAGGCGGGCTCGCGCCGGCGACTTAAAGCGGCGAAATACACGCTGATGGACATTTATTGCTTGGGTGTCGGAGACGATGTGGCCGACGATCAGCGAGAAGAGTGCGACTGTGGGAGTGTTGGAGAGAGAGCGATCTGGTATTCATATGTATTAAGCTTACAATTTAAGTGAGTGACTTAGGGACAACAAGTTATTCTAAGTAATTAAGTAAAGGAAGTTGTTAGCCAATAAATAGTTAATTTTAATTGTAGTTTTGTAACTGTTTGTAAAGTGAGAATTTAAAACTATTGTTAAATGTTAATACTGGACGTATAATGGGTTCCCGGGTATCAGCAATAAGGATCCTCGTGTGAATACATGCGTTTAAAGATATTTGAAGTTTTCTGCAATGAAGACAAAGCAAAAACATTGCTATTTTATTGTAATGTATGAATCTGAAACCCAGGTAAAAAGAAGCTTAAAAAACAGAAAATAAAGATGTTTACTACATACACTTGAAATATAAGAATGCTGAAAAATTAATAAATCAAATTGAGAGAAAACCTAACTCCGGAGGGCTGGAAACGCCAGTAGATGTAAATGTGGACGAAAATAAAAAGAAAAGAAAAAATGTCTGAAGTAATCTTGAGGCTGGCTTTGCTATTCACGGTAAAGAGACCACTTTTAAGGCACTCCATACAGTAATTAATTCTTTACCTCAGGTGCCAATGTTTGAGATCAATGGACTATGTACACTAGGTTTAATAGTTAGCCTACAAGGCAATTTTTAAGTTGAAATCGTGCCGGAAATATCGGAATGAACTAAAAGGGAAAAGTTAGCATGGGTTTAAAAAGCGCTCATATTACCTGAACAGCATGTAGGATGTGGCTAACATATTAAGTATTGTAAATAGTATGTGTAAATTCTGAAACATAAACGCTGAATCAGAGAAATGTTTTATGTGTCGTTAAATGAAAGCTTGTGGTAAGTTTTGAAATATAGTGTTAATTTTTTTTATTTGCTATAATTTTCTCATTTCTAATAATATTGGAAACTCTTTACGAAAAAAATGTTGTAACAATGTTATGATTGCCAATCTTTGTTGACAGTTACTAATATTTATCATTGTTATTAACACTTATGAATTATTTGGTCAGTAAAAATCTGTATAAATGTGCAAATTATACTTAAAATATATTTTAAATACACGCACATATAATAAAAAATTGAACGCATGAGAAAATGCATTATATTTTCAGTTATGTTTAATAAAAAATTTAAAATGTATTGAATCCACAAAACGCATATGTGAGGCACCATGAGACAAGGGACCTAAACTTATGAAATACCAAAAATGACTTCTTTGTTGATTCTTATAGAGAATTTTCCGCTGAAAATAAAGGTGTTTTTCGTATTTTTATATCAAAAATTTTAAAAATACTACAGCATTCTAAATACAACTGTTAAAAAACATGCTTTTTGAGAAAACTGAAGTTAAAGTTTGCCTCATTTTCTTTCTTT
>PNEQ01003480.1:0-30250 GCA_003012365.1 Medauroidea extradentata | reverse complement strand
AGGAAGAAATAAGACAAATTTTCGCCATACGTTTTGCACTTTCCTTCATAGAATGTCGAAAGTGTGAATGTAGTGGTACTTTTAGGTAAGCAATACACCGAAATATGTGGAAAGGGCGTATGTGGCATTTGTACCATAACTTCGCAAAGGAATAGTTAAAAGTTATTGGCATTGACATTTTGACCCTCTTAAAAATAGTTTAAAAATTCATAACAGCTGAAGTAATTTAGATACACGAACGAAATTAGGTGAAGTCACGTAACTTGACTTGTAGAATGAGGGAAAAAAGTAAACGAAAACGTATGAGAATATGCACATTGCGTAATTCCCATTTACGTAGTACAATAATGGAATCGGGAATGTCGGGTTTATAAAAAATGAAGAATGTATGAAGGAAAGTGAAAAGAGCGCGCGTGAAAACCCCCTGCCAAAATCTCAGTCACATGACACGGACAATAACAAAGTTATAGGCAAATTCATTTTGATCCCCTTACAAATTTTTTAAAAATTCATAATTCCTAAAGTAATATAGATACACGTACGAAATTTGGTACGGTCACGTAACTTGACGCCCAGAATTCGAAAAAAAATATAATTTAATTTTGGATAGTGAATACAGGTTGTTGAAAATTTTTTTCGAGTTGAACTGAAAATCGTTACGGGCGGATAGAAATGTGTTAGAATAGTGTATATTTTAGATCCCAGCTCTGTAGGGCAATTTTGGGGGACGGATGCAAAAAACTTTCGTTCTTGAATAATGAATAGACTCATGGCAAATGCTTTCGCTTAGGTTCGTCTTGCGACGAGCCAAGAATTTCACCTCTAACGTCGCAATACGAATGCCCCCGTCTGTCCCTATTAATCATTACCTCAAGTTCCATAAACCAACAAAACAGAACCGAGGTCCTATTCCATTATTCCATGCACACAATATTCAGTCGAACAACTGCCTGCTTTGAGCACTCTAATTTGTTCAAAGTAAATGTGCACACCCACCTCGACACTCGGTGAAGAGCATCGCGGTAGGATTGTATCGGACCGCCGACAAGCAGACCAGAGGCCAGCGGCCGACCGCATCCACCGATAGGACGTCCGCACGGGCATGCCAGTTAAACACCGACGAACGGTGAACCGACAGCGTGGGACACAAGTCCAACTACGAGCTTTTTAACCGCAACAAATTTAATATACACTATTGGAGCTGGAATTACCGCGGCTGCTGGCACCAGACTTGCCCTCCAATGGATACTCGTTAAATGGTTTAAAGTGTTCTCATTCCGATTACGGGGCCTCGGATGAGTCCCGTATCGTTATTTTTTGTCACTACCTCCCCGTGCCAGGAGTGGGTAATTTTACGCGCCTGCTGCCTTCCTTGGATGTGGTAGCCATTTCTCAGGCTCCCTCTCCAGAATCGAACCCTGATTCCCCGTTACCCGTTACAACCATGGTAGGCACAGAACCTACCATCGACAGTTTATAAGGCAGACATTTGAAAGATGCGTCGCCGGTGCGGAGACCGTGCGATCAGCTTAAAGTTATCCAGAGTCACCAAAGCAAACGGACCGGACAAGCCGGCCGATTGGTTTTGATCTAATAAAAGCATCTCTTCCATTTCTGGTCGGGACTCTGTTTGCATGTATTAGCTCTAGAATTACCACAGTTATCCAGATCTTGTGGTACGATCTAAGGAACCATAACTGATTTAATGAGCCATTCGCGGTCTCACCTTAATTTGGCTTGCACTGAGACATGCATGGCTTAATCTTTGAGACAAGCATATGACTACTGGCAGGATCAACCAGGGAGCTGCATAGAGCTAGTCACCCTTTCCACCCCGCTGAGTGGAGGGTTTTCTCGCGACCGCTCCACCAGTGGCGGCTACGGACCGCTTCTTGAGCATCGTCCCTAATGGGGGAACGCAAGGGCCGCTAGGGTCCCGTTTGAGCCTTCTTCAACTCATCCCTTGCGAACTGCTGGTGCAGTTCGGGTGAGCGCTGGAGCGCGATTGTTTGTATTTTCGCTTGGATAGAAGTGAGTGAATTGCAACAGTAAGATCGGACCCCACATAAGAGCCCGGCTCTGTCTAGCGAGAGAGGGAACCGATGTACCGTGGGTTACTGTGATGGAGGCGTAGCCTCCAGGTAGGGCGACAAGCATATGTCCCCGCGAACCGCTCCGCCAGTGGCGGTTATGGTCAGCTTCTTGACTACTAAACAGGATCCCTCTGGGGGAATTCCAGGGTCGCTAGGGTCCCTTCTGAGCCTTCTTCAAATCATCCCTTGCGAGCTGCGGTGCAGCACGGGTGCGCTCTGTGGCGCGATTGTGTGTATTTTCGCTCGGATAGATGTGAGTGAATTGCAACAGTACGATCGGACCCCACATAAGAGCCCGGCTCTGTCTAGCGAGGGAACTGAAGACCCGTGGGTTGCTGTAAGGGAGGCTTGGCCTCCAAGGTGGGGCGACACCCCGCGAAGGCATGCGCCTGCGACAAGCATATGTCTCTGCGACGGCGGCAGACCGCCATTGCAACAGCACGATCGGTCCCCACGTAAGAGCCCGGTTCCGTCTCGGGAGACAGAGGAGAGCGGGGCAGCCATGTGTAGTTTACAGCGAGGCTGAGATTCCAAGGTGGGCGACATCTGCCACAAAGTCATGAGCCTGCGACAAGCATATGTCTCTGCGACAGCGGCGGACCGCCATTGAAGCAGTATGATCGGTCCCCCACACGTAAACCTGGTTCCGTCTAGCGAGAGAGGAAAGCGAGGGCGACCGTACGGGGTGGCTTGGACCCCAGTGTCGGCTACACCCGCCAGGAAGGCATGAGCCTGCGACAAGCATATGTTTCTGCGACAGCGGCGGACCGCCATCGGAACAGTGCGATCGGTACACACATGGGAGCACGGCTTAGCGTCAAAGGAGAGCGACAACCCGCCAAGGCGTGCGCCTGCGACAAGCATATGTCTCTGCGACAGCGGCGGGCCACTATTGCACAAGTACGATCGGCACCCACGGAGGAGCTCGGACCCATCGACCGAGAAGCCAGGACCCGTGTGGGTGGCTGAGACGCGCTCGATCGAGTCACTGCCGTTGCAAATGGCGAGCCGCCAAGTCGTGGCCTCCGGCAAGGGTGCTGTGCCAGCACTGAGGAAGCTCCATACAATCACCTTTCACCATTTATTTCGGAGCGGGGGCTATGTGTCCTCGTCAGCGTCTCGCCACCTATGTACCCCCTAATATACCCAAAATGGGACTCACCTGGGGGTTACGCGACTTTTATGGGTAGGTCAGTTCCTCGGCCATCGAGGCCACGAACCCCGAGGAACATAAATACGTGCGTCTTTCGGCGTCGGGAGCGGTCATACCCCCGCTCTTGTGAGGCCGACAACCTCGAACAGCAGCCTCGGAGCACTGTCTTGCTTCAGCAGAGGCGCCTGCGCCCGCCGGGGCATGGCTTTTCCCTCTGGGGACTGGCGCCTCACCACCCTTGCCAAGGGCACTCTCCAGGCAGCAGAAGAGTCGCTGGCGCGCGTGAGGAGCACCGCTGCGATTACAGGGTGTCGGCGCCAGGTCGGCATCGGCGCAGCAATACTACCCCCCTCTACTACACAAGTCGGGCCCCACCAGGGGGTTACGTAAAATTTTACCACTGTTAGGGCGCACTCTGGTGGCGACCGGTGCGTCTGCTGGCCGCCAAACCATTCGCGGGGGAGAGGCGATTCCGGCCACAGAAGGGACCCCACCTGGGACCTACCTAAAATTTTCCCCCTGACCCAGAGCAAATTTCCTGGCGGCAGCCGAGGCTCCTGCGTCCACTAGGAACGTGGCGGGAGGGTCGCAGGTAGGCTCCCAGTAGGAATCGCTGCAGCACTACTACCCCCTATAGAACCCCACTTGTGCCCCACCTGGGGGTTACATAAATCTTTACCGCCGCTGGGGCGCACTCTGCCAGCAACCGGTGAGTCAGCTTGCTGCCAGAACATTCGCGGGAGTATAGCGAGGACCGGTCCCAGTAGTGACACGGACAGTTGTCAACGTGAAATTTCACCCTTTTCCCCAGAGCGACTTTCTTGGAGGCAGCTGAGGCGCTTGCGACCGCCAGGGACTTTGTCGAAGGAGCAGTGGTCGGGCTCCAAATGGGGTCTACGTAAATCTTCACCCATTCGCAGAGCTACTTTTCTGGCGGCTGTCCAGGCGTCTCCACCCGCCGGGGTCTTTGCCACAGGATCATGGTTCGGTCTCCACATGGGGTATATGCAAATTGTCACCCTCGCCTCGAGGTGCTTTTCTGTCGGCTGCCGAGGCGCTTGCGCCCTCCAGTGACTTTGTGTGCGGGGCCAGTGGTCGGGCTCCACCAGGGGTCTACGTGAAATTTCACCCATTCTCAGAGCTACCTGTATGGCGGCTGTCGAGGCGACTGCTCCCGCCAGGGACTTGGCCGCAGGAGGAGAGGTCGTCGACAGGTGGGCGCCAGCAATCGGTGCCCTCTAATTTTTCCACCCTGTCCCCCAGGTACTTTTCTTGCGGCTGCCGAGGCGTTTGCGCCCGCCAGGGACTCAGTCGCACTGGAACACGAGTCGGTCTCCACCTGGGGTCTATGCAAATTGTCACCCTCTCCTTTAGGTACTTTTCTGTCGGCTGCCGAGGCGAATTGCGCCCGCCAGGGACTTTGTAGCGGAGGCAGTGGTCCGGCTCACAAGGGGTCTACATGAATTTTCCACCGTTCCAAGAGCTGCTTTTCTGGCGGCTGTCGAGTTCATCGCCTTCGCCGGGTTGCTCGTCCGCTGGAAGGGGGGTCGTCGCCGGATGAGCGCACACCCTGAGCAAATTCAAATTGCCCCCTATCCCTGAAATAATTTTCTGGCTACAGCCAGCGCATCTGCGCCCCGCAGGTACTCTGATTAGGGAGCTGAGGTCGGTCTCCAACTGGGGTCAACGCAAATTGTCACCTTTCTCCCTTAGTTACTTTTCTGTCGGCTGCCGAGGCGCTCGCGCATGCCAGGGACTTTGTGGGCAGGGCCAGTGGTCGGGCTCCACCAGGGGTCTACATGTAATTTCCCCCCTTCCTCAGAGCTACTTTTCTGGCTGCTGTCGAGGCGTTTGCGTCCGCCAGGGACTTTGTCGAAGGAGTAGTGGTCGGACACAAAATGGGGTCTACGTGAATTTTCACCCATTTCCAGAGCCACTTTTCTGGTGGCTGTCGAGGCGACTGCTGCCGCCGGGGGCTCTACCGCAGGAGGAAAGGTCGTCGTCCAGCGACGGGCGCCCACCCTCGACAAGCATTTTTTTCATCCTCGGCTCTTAGGTAACTTTTGTGGCGGCTGCCGAGGCTGTTGCGCCCGCCAGGGACTGTGTCGCAAGGAACATGCGGTCGGGCAACACCCGGGGTCTTCGTAAATTTTCACCCAGGCGCAGAGCTACCTTTCTGGCGGCGCCGAGGCGTTTGCGTCCGCCAGGGACTTTGTCGCAGGAGCAGTGGTCGGGCTCCAACTGGGGTCTACGTGAATTTTTCCCCCCAGTACTGACCTTCTCTGGCGGCAGCCGAGAATCCCTCGCCCGACAGGCCTAACAAGGGGTGCAATGGGAACCCCAGCTAGACTTGGCAAAATACCATCACCTGCAGGACAACCTCGACCGGGACAACCTCGAATGGAACAACCTCGACCGGTACAACCTCGAATGGAACAACCTCGAACAGGACAACCTCGACCTAAACTAACATTACCTGACCTGATCTTATCCTGACCCTAACCTACAGTTAACATAACCTAAGATATCCGAAGCTAACCTCAACGTCTCGTAACCATATCCTAACCCAACATTAAAATAACCTCAGCTATCCGAAACTTACCTCAACGTCTCATAATCTTGTCCTAACCTAACGTTAAAATAACCTAAGCTAACCGAAACAGATCTCAGCGTCTCCTAACCTACAGACCCCTAAACTATGCTAACATAACCTAACATGAAGGGTGTCGGATAGGGGGGAAAAAAGTAATGTCCGTGTTACACTGTTTGCCACAAATTTTAATTTACAATTTCAAATATTTAATCTGTGTATTATATGCTGAAGTATAGGTTCAAAATATAACATAGGTACAATTCCATGGCTCACCGGTTTCAAATTTTTTATTTTTATTATAAAGCAACAGAATGTCTTATATTGTCAGTAGAAAATAAGGAACGGTCCTTTTTACCCATACTGTCACAAATTGACAATGCGTGTTTTCTACTGGTTGTTTTTTAACTATTATTATTTTGCTATCAGTATAACATTTTGGTTACATTATCATACAGAATATGTTCGTAATATAACACATACACAATACTAAAGCTCACATTTTTACCCGAGTTGTCTTGCTAATCTTCAAATGTCGAAAATTGTAAGCAGAAATCCAGAAATGTCCAACAATGAGAATGAGTAACATAAACTTACCAGACGTAATAACAATGATTTTTAACGGTAAAACTAAAATCGCCGTTTTTCACGGCAAGTAACAATAAACAGATGAGCATCAAGGAAACTGCCCTTCGCATAAGTCAAATTTTTCAAACATAGGACAAAGTGTAGCACTGGTACTATGATTACATGGTGAACGCTTAATTGCAGACAGAAATTCTCGTTCACGACACATGTTGCAAACACACAAAGAAATTCTTACTTTCCCACTTTCTCGCCGAATTTGGAAGGCAAGACTACATCGCTGTACTTTTCCTTCTTTAATGGCAGTACTTGGCTGTATTTCTGTGCTGGTAACTCACAAATTTTAATTGGATTACTAAATGTTAGTTTTAATATTTTCATCAGACAGCAATGATTTTTGGTATAGGGATGATTGAGGATTTCAGCATGTGTCCATTGAACGTCTCTCCCTGTGTAGAATTAGGCGAGGGTGGTTGTCTGAATTTGCAATTTCTTTCATTTTCTGCATGGCAAATGGACACTTCTTCACACATTTTTCCATTTATTGTTCAACAGAGATTATTTCGAATGGCACTGGATTGTTTCTAGCAGTGGCAATACGTTCTTCCCAGTCTGCAGGGACTTCCATACGCCGTTTGGTGTCAATTACACCCACATTCTTGTCGCATTCCAAGCACGAGTGTGTGTCCGCGGACCGGAAATGTCACCTTGTATTCATTTCAAAATGGTTGTCAGCATGTATCATGTAATGGATAAATTGTACAGTGGCGTGATTCTTATTCTGTTACCTGCTCTATCACAACAAAAATGTGTAGGTGCTACACACTTCTTGGAAGGTGATTCACAATGAACTCAAAGAAAAATTATGTTACTTCTTCTGACCCCTGGGCCGCCTCAACTATCTGAACTGAATATGGGGCCCCGTGCTGGTGATGACGTTTGCACTATGCATTTACTGACGCAGCGATTTTGAACTGTGGCAATGGCACGCCTCGCCGCTTCGTGCATCTTCTGCCCTCCTCGCAGTCTTCGTTGTCCCCTCCCTTCGTCCGACCTACCACCCACCACCGTTGCCTGGCAGCCTGCTGTCGCACACTGCGCCACACTTCGTTCTGCTTCCGACCAGCTAGCTAGCACCTGCCTCTCCACTCTCTGCACACAGGCTCCGCCGGCAAGCCTTGTTAGGTGCTAACTTGGCGTTTGTGCTTTCGTATTGTGATTAACTGATTCGCGTGTTCGTTTCTTGTTCGGTTCAACTTTGTAACTTTCTCGTATTTGCTGTTTCAGTTTTGCTGCTTTATACTTCTTTGTAATTTCGGGCGTCGATGTGGGGAGTGGAACGGAGTCGAGCAGTTTTTCTCTGAATCTTTGTTAACTAATTGCATATTGTTTACCTAGTGTGGGAGGACGTTTCGGTTAAGTCCGCTGTGCCCGCATTATGTCTTGTATCCTGAGAGCTGTATTCTGTGTACGGTTAATGGCACATCCTATGTGAACATGAGCTTTAACGAACCGCCCGTATTGGTCTGGTTCTGAATACGGTTTCTGTATGGTTGAATCTGCCAGTGTGCTACGTTTTGTTTGAGTGTTCAGGCCTTGGTTTTGTGTAATTCCACTCTGGGATCAGACAGTGTTGGCCACACTTAACATTTGTTAGGGTTCCAGTCTGGCTGTTCGTGCCCAAGAGGGCACAAGCTAACCTAACCTATCGTTACCTATACCAACATAACCTAGCCTAAACTAACCTTGTACTGACCTGACGTAATCTAGGTTAACCTTACCTAAGATCACCTAACATAACATAACCTATCCTAATCTAACCTAACGTAATCTAATCAAACATGACCCGACCTAAGCCAAACTAACCTAACATGACCTAAACTAACCTAACCTAGTGTAACCTAACCTGACAAACGTAACACAACGTAACCTAAGTTAACCTAACGTTACCTATGCCAACCTAACCTAAACTAGCGTAACGTAAACTAACCTATCCTTACCTAACCAAACCTGACCTAACCTAACCTAACGTAACCCTGCCTAAACTAACCTAACCACACCTAACCTAACATAACGCAACCTCACATAACTTAACCTAACGTTACCTAAGCTAACCCAACATAGCATCAACTAACCTAAGCTATCCTAACCTAACCTACATAACACATCCTGAACTAACGTAACCTAACAGTATACTAACATGATGCAACCCCAGTTAAACTAACCTAACCTGTCCTGACATGACCTAACCTAAACACACATAACCCAAGCTAACTTAACCTTGCATTTCCCAAACTAACCAAACATAATTTATCTTTACCGAAACTATTCTAACCTGAAGTAACCTACCTAGCATAACCTAACCTATCATTAACATCACGTAACAACATAACTTCCCCGAAGCTGACCTATCCTAAACTAACCTAAACTGCCCTGACATGACCTAACCTAACCGTGCCATATACTAACCTAACGCAACCTAACATATTCTAAGCTGAACTAACCTGAACTAATCTAACCTAACGTACCTTAACATTACCATGGCCAACCTAACCCATCATTACCTAAGTTATCCAAACCGAACATAACCTAACCGGATGTTACCTAGGCTTACTTAATGTAACCTAATCTGAACTATCCTAACCTATGCTAAACTATCACACCCTAACCTAACCTAAACTTACCTAACCTGTTCCTAGCTAACCTAACCTATCGGTATATAACCTAAACCAACCTAAACTACGTAACCCAACCTAACCTATCTTTACCTGAATTAACCTGAACGATTCTAACCAAACGAACTAACATAACCTAACCTAACAACACCTAACCTAAACCACCGTTACCTAAGCTAACATAACCTAACCTATCATTACCAAAGTTAACCTATCATAACATAACCTAACCTGACGTTACCTAACCTTACCTAACGTAACCTAATCTGAACTATCCTAACCTAAGCTGTCACAGCCCAACCTAACCTAAACTTACCTAACATGTTCCTAGCTAACCAAAACTATAGGTATATAACCTAAACGAACCTAACCTGACCTAACCTAACCTACGTAACCCAACCTAACGTAAGCTAGCCTACCCTAAACTAACCTAAGCTGAGCTAACCGAACCCTACCCAACCAATTGTAATCTTACCTAACCTATCGTTACCTAAACTAACCCAAACATGACCTAATCCAATCTAACGTAACCTACCTAACGTAACCTGACATAAGCCAAGCTAACCATGCCGAACCTGACCCAACCTTACCTTACCTAACTTTACCTAACCCTACCTAACCGAACTTAACCAATGTAATCCTACCCTAACCTGACTCAACCAATCCTCACCCGACCTGACCTCACCGGAAATACTACTTCGCCTCCTTAAGATTTCCCACAGAAAACCACCCAGACTGTTGTCAGTTTTAACGTCTTATATCAGTGAAAACTCCGTCATTTGCTTTCTCATATTTCTTAGTTTACTAATAATAATTTTAATACGTTTCATTGACCCTAAGACAAAAGCATATCTCTGAAACAGTTTCTCTATGCAGAATCGAGAGTTCAATTTAATAAATGTTATTTTCCAACACACTCCCTAACATTTTCCATGTTATTATTTCTGCACGAAATGTTTTAAATTCTATATTGTTCGAGGGTTTTGCCAGAATTCTGCAATTTTACTTATCTGTTGGGCAGCGATCAAATTCCACAAGTCTCTGATCAGAAATGTCTTTCAGGAAATGGTAACTAACATCTACAGGTTTATTTCTTCTATTTACAATGCCTTTCTTGATTCAATCAGTAGTACTCAAATTGACAAAATTATCAATAACACACTTATTTCACAGTCAGTCAGTCAGTCAGTTCTTCAATCACCCTTTCGTAGAGCAAAGCTTCCTTGCGGCATTATGAAGCACTTATACTGTCGGCATGAAAAATGAAGTTAAATTACATAGGATACTTATAAAAAAAGTTATTATTCAGGGCGTTAGGAAAAGGTACGGCCAAACAATCAGGAAACACACATGCAACACACACGAAGGAGGAAAATATGTGATCCGAGGTGGTTGGATCGCCGCTGAGAACTGGAACATGACAACCTCGAACAAGACAACCTCGAACAATACATTCTCGAACAAAACAACCTCGAACACATCATTGGCGAAAAAGATGTGTTTGTAGGTGCAATTACTGCACAACAGCACCAGAAGCGCTGCTTAGAGGGTGCCCGAAGGCGAACCGACCGAAAACGGAGATGAGTCTCAACAGATCGCAGCATGGCAACTGCTCTACCGAGTACAACACCCCGCCTCGGAAGGTGAGTCGTCTACAGACGATTCGAATCCCAACACCGAACTTCAGACCCATAGTGTACCACGGAGTGCACTGTGGTGTCCCGCAACACCCATTGGTGTGGTTCACAAGGGCTCTGTGCGGCGACCTGCGTTCAGGCAGGCCTCCTAGTATGATTAATAGTTGAGCCTTTCAGCCCAAGGGACTCTATAGTTATCGTTTCTTTGTCAGAGGGGATACTGCCTTAGAGGCGTTCACGTATAATCCCACGGCTGGTAGCATCGCACCACCGGTCTTTCGGCCGAGTGCGTGAACCAGCGGCCCGTACCTGCCGTTCCTCTCGTACTGAGCAGGAATACTGGCACAACGACAATCATCTCAGTAGGGTAAAACTAACCTGTCTCACGATGGTCTAAACCCAGCTCACGTTCCCTGTTGGTGGGTGAACAATCCAACGCTTGGCGAATTCTGCTTCGCAATGATATGAAGAGCCGACATCGACGGATTAAAAAGCGACGTCGCTATGAACGCTTGGCCGCCACAAGCCAGTTATCCCTGTGGTAACTTTTATGACACCTCTTGCTGAAAACTCCTCAAGGCAAAAGGATAGATAGGCTGTGCTTTAGCAGTCCCTACACATACTGAGTGTCGGGATCAAGCCTGCTTTTGCCCTTTTGCTTCACACGATGTTTCTGTTCTCGCTGAGCTAGCCTTAGGACACCTGCGTTATCATTTGACAGATGTACTGCCCCAGTCAAACTCCCCGCCTGGCAGTGTCCTTGGATCGGATTACGCGGGGGTATGTGCAACCCAGGGGCGCAGCGCGACGCCGCGAGGACGCTTGGCGGCCCCGAGTTCTCTTGAGCGCTTGGAACAAGAAAAAGTATGCCGAGGTGCATGAGAGGCCCAACGTCACACGCTCCGCTCAACCAAGTAAGAAAAGAAACGATGAAAGTAGTGGCATTTCACCGTTGACAGGGAGACCCCGTCTCCCACTTATGATACACGTCTCATGTCTCCTTACAGTGCCAGACTAGAGTCAAGCTCAGCAGGGTCTTCTTTCCCCGCTGAGATTCCCAAGAGAGTCATAGTTACACCCGCCGTTTACCCGCGCTTGCTTGAATTTCATCACGTTGACATTCAGCGCACTGGGCAGAAATCACATTGCGTCAACACCACTTTGGGGCCATCGCAATGCCTTGTTTTAATTAGACAGTCGGATTCCCCAGGTCCATGCCAGTTCTGAGTTGACCGTTTAATGGCGGCCGAAGAGGGGCACCACCTGGCCCACACAGGACCGCGGCTGAAGCCACCTCGCAGCAAGGAAGATCCGTGGGCGGCCAAGGCACAGGACCGAGCTCGGATCCTAGAGGCTCGTCACCGCACGAGGCGGGGTTCGCCAGCTATCACCTCGCCCAGGACCGACACGTTACCGCGAACCCGCTTCCCGACCAAGCTTGAAACTCCCCGGTCCTCAGAGCCAATCCTTATTCCGAAGTTACGGATCCAATTTGCCGACTTCCCTTACCTACATTAGTCTATCAGCTAGAGGCTCTTTACCTTGGAGACCTGCTGCGGATATGGGTACGACCCGGCGCGAATGCTCCGCGTGGCCCTCTCCCGGATTTTCAAGGTCCGAGGGGAAGATCTGGACACCGCCGCAACTGCGGTGGTCTTCGCGTCCCAAACCCTATCGCCCTGCTAGAGGATTCCAGAGAACTCGAACGCTCATACAGAAAAGAAAACTCTTCCCAGATCTCCCGACGGCGTCTCCGGGTCCTTTTGGGTTACTCCGACGAACACTCTCGCGAGGGCCCGAATCGGAACCGTTCCGCTGCCGGGTTCCGGAATAGGAACCGGATTCCATTTCGCCCGCCGGGAGTATAACGACCTGACATACCACCCATCGGCATCAGCTTTCACATAGGGCTTAGGATCGACTGACTCATGTGCAACGGCTGTTCACACGAAACCCTTCTCCGCTTCAGTCCTCAAGGACTTTGCTTGAGTATTTGCTACTACCACCAAGATCTGCACCGACGGCGGCTCCAGGCAGGCTCGCGCCAATGCCCTTCTGCGCTCACCGCCGCGACCCTCCTACTCGACAGGGTTTCTTCGAGCACCGACCACCCCGAAGGGCGCCGGCACGCTCCTAATGCGCTGACGGCCGAGTATAGGCACGACGCTTCAGCGCCATCCATTTTCAGGGCTAGTTGCTTCGGCAGGTGAGTTGTTACACACTGCTTAGCGGATTCCGACTTCCATGGCCACCGTCCTGCTGTCTTAAGCAACCAATGCCTTCATGGTTTCCCATAAGCGTCGATTCAGGCGCCTTAACTCGGCGTTTGGTTCATCCCACAGTGCCAGTTCTGCTTACCAAAAGTGGCCCACTTGGCACTCGTGATCCATCACTGGCTTCATCCTCAAGCAAGCCGGGGTTCTCACCCATTTAAAGTTTGAAAATACGTTGAAGTCGTTTCGGCCCCAAGTCCTCTAATCATTCGCTTTACCGTATGAGACTCTTTCTTTCTTTCCTCCGAGTGTCAGCTATCCTGAGGGAAACTTCGGAGGGAACCAGCTACTAGATGGTTCGATTAGTCTTTCGCCCCTATACCCAGCTCCGACGATCGATTTGCATGTCAGAATCGCTACTGACCACCATCAGGGTTTCCCCTGACTTCGTCCTGGCCAGGCCATCTTTCGGGTCCCAACGTGTACGCTCTAGGTGCGCCTCACCTCGCAATGAGGACGAGATGCCCCGGGAATGCGGATCGGGCACGGACCGGAGCCCGGGTCGCTGGTACCATCTTCCCTCGGCCGCGCACCAAGCGGCCTTCACTTTCATTTCGCCTGTAGGCTTAGCACAAACCAATGACTCGCGCACATGTTAGACTCCTTGGTCCGTGTTTCAAGACGGGTCGGGAGACCATCCGAAGGTGGGCGTCGCAGACGGAAGTGGCGATCCAGTCCGAAAACACCCGACGACCGACGGCGAGACGGGGCCGGGGCCGTGACGACGAACGGACACCCGCGCTGAACAAGTCGGCAATTCCCCACACGCGTCGGCGCGAGGCCAGACGCTGCATCAACCCAAGTGCTTCTCATTTAGCGGATCGACTCCTCTGGTCAGCACCTAACGGGTCGCGACATTTCTACTATGGAAGAAGAGCACTGCTCCAGGCCATGCACCACCACCCACCGAATCAAGAAAGAGCTCTAAATCTGTGAATCCTTCCGGTGTCTGGGCCTGGTGAGGATTCCCGTGTTGAGTCAAATTAAGCCGCAGGCTCCACTCCTGGTGGTGCCATTCCGTCAATTCCTTTAAGTTTCAGCTTTGCAACCATACTTCATCCGGAACCCAAAAGCTTTGGTTTCCCGGAAGCTGCCCGCCGAGTCATCGGAGGAACTTCGGCGGATCGCTAGCTGGCATCGTTTATGGTTAGAACTAGGGCGGTATTTGATCGCCTTCGAACCTCTAACTTTCGTTCTTGATTAATGAAAACACCAGGTAAGCCGCCCGCGCTCCGCTCGGGCTATTCTTACCCTCTTTGGCCTTCGGCCAAAGCCTCGCGCCTTCGGCGCTCGAAGGGGGCCTGCGGCCCCCTACTGTATTAACACTGGCATGTCAATCTTTGTGCACACACTTCGGGAATTTGGCTAAAGTCTCGTGCCTTCGGCGCTCGATAGAGGGCTTCGGCCCCCAACTGTTTTAAAATACGTTTGTAAAACGGCAAAATAGAGAAATAAATTGTATGAAAAAAATTATTTATTGTGAAATGATTGGAAAAGTTGTAAGGCACCTACATCGCGTATGTATTTTCCAAAGTACTTATTTGTTTGTGCATACACCTCGGGACTTTGGCCTCTATTTTTAGCGCATTTAGCTGTCTGTGAAAGCTACGCGCCTTCGGCGTTGGAGGAGGCCTGAGGCCCCCAACTGCTGTAATTAGTATGATAACACAGCCCGAAAATGCACACACCTCGGGACTTTGGCCTCTATTTTTAGCGCATTTAGCCGTCGGCGAAAGCTACGCGTCTTCGGCACTGGAGGGGGCCTGCGGCCCCCAACTGCTGTAATTAGTATGAAAACACAGCCCGAAAATCAATTAAAAAAATAAAATTTTTTTGTATAAAGGTATAATTTATTGACCTTTTGTTACCCTTTTTTGCACTCGGCCAAAGCCTCACGCCTTCGGCGATCGAGGGGGGCCTGCGGCACCCAAAACTTTAAATAGTATTGTAATAGGTCCCAAAAAATAAATAAAAGGAAAGAATTATGTTTTGTATATAAAATATAATTAATAGCTGTTTTGTAACCCTCTTCGGTCCTCGGCCAAACCCTCACGCATTCGTCGCTCGAGGAGGACCTGCGGACCCCAAGTGTTTTAAAATAGTATTGTAAAATTACAAAAAAAAAAAAAAAGAATTTTGTTTTTGTGTAAGAAATATAATTTATTGACATTTTCATATCCTTTTTTTGCCACCAATTTCGCTCATTTTTTCCTCCTGAGGTCGTTTTTTGAAAAAAAAATTGAGGTCCCGGTTTGTAACACTTCCGATTGAAATTTAAAAAAAAACCGGAGAAAATGGATCGAAGATAACGCCGAGGACTACCGCCTCACAATAATTCTATTCCGTAGTTCAAAAACTGCAAAAGTTACACTTGGAAATGTGTGATTTCGTATTTCCCCCCTTCGTGCTACGCTCTTCATCATTTTCGGAAAAAAAAATTTCCGGCCGTTAATATGAAAATATCTAGAAACAGGTATGAGGCAAGATACACAATAGAAAAGAGCATCCGTATGATATTTGTTTGTCCCTATCTCGGAAGACTGAAGAAACATGACACCGAAAAAAGAATTAACTGTGTTGGTATCGAATGTAATGTAAATAATTAAAAAAAAAAAAAAAAAAAACATACAGGCATGTAGAAAATGACTTCGTATAGTTTTGCCAAAGCAAAACCGCATACATCACAAAACGCCTAGCAGAATGTCCTAAAACAGAAAATGTAAAAAAACACGAAAAAATTAATTTTTATACGAAAAAAATATTTTCCCTCAAAGTGCTTCAGAGTGTTATAAGTCACTAAGTTTGCGCACCTTTCTGCCGAAGGTCGTCTTTGTACCTCAAAAATTGAGAGAGCTACGCCCGTTTGAAAAAAAATATTGAGGTTCCGATTTTGAACCCTTCCGAAGAAATTTACGAAATTCGGAAAAAGAAGATTGAAGGAATCGTCGAGTACTACCTCCACATTAAAATTTTTGTTCCTACCTCAAAAACCGCAAAAGTTACGCAGAAAAACGCTGGATTTCGGGGTCAGCACTTTCTAAAAACACACCCCCCTTGTTATACTATCTCCTCCCAGGAAAAGCAGTCGAGGGTGGGTTTTTGACGTCCGTCACACAGAGGAAGGATGGATCTGGTGCAGAAAAAATATTTGAGACCTTTCGCTCAAATAGTTAGGGCGCTGCGCGCCGTAAAATTCGGCCGAAAAACTTTCGTTTTTGAATAATGAAATGACCAGGTAATGTGCCCGCGAGACTCGCGTGCTGACCGAAATAGGCAAAACTTGACATCAGGGAATATGATTTCCCTAGAAGAAGTTGTTTTATCGACTGGTGTAAGGCACTGAAAATGCCTGGCAATGTGTACTAAGTTGTTGCCAGAAGTTGGAGTAGAACCCCTTGCCATGAAAATTTGGCGAAGCTCTATATCTTGGTCAATGCAAAGTTTCTTGGCATAGACACGTGCTTGGTGGTGATGGAAGTAATGGTGTTCCATTGCAGGCAAACCAAGGGCAAATTGTATTAGTGTCTTTAAGCCAGACACAAATTTCCCTCTGCATTTTCCCGGGCTTGGGACCGGCAACACCGCTGAAAGAGCGGTGCAGGCTGCATTACGGGTGTAGTTTATTGTGTTGAATTGTGTAAGTGTAGGCAAGTGAAGAAATTAATATCGTGAGTGTAAGTGTTGTACAGGGTTAGTTTTATATGGCGCGAGTAATGGGGGAATGTGATGGGTTGTGCAGTGTTCGTGTTTGTAGGCAAGTGGATCAGTTAATGATACATAGTGTAGGTGTAACAGGAGTGTCGTGTGCTGTGGACGAAGTTGTCCGAAGGATGTACCCACCGTTTTTCTGGAAGATGTTGAAGGGGCAGCAGCTCCATCGGGGACACCTCCACATGTCGTGGGTCAGCACACGGACATGTCGTCCGGGTCTGTCTTGAGGAGTCTCACCGAAGAGGTCGGAATAATTAGCGAAGGAAAATGTTAGTGTTGAAGAAGGTAGCAGCACAGAGCATAGGAATTAAGTGCAGGTAAATTAGGAGGGAAAAATTTTGTTTTGCTGAGGTTCAGGAAGGAAGTAAGGAAGAATAGAGCCGAAAGGGAAGTATAGTATAATTAATTAAATAACCTCAGGATAAACGACGTTGCGTGTGAAGCATTTGCTACGTTGTTGGCGAGGCAAAGCAACATCAGAAGGAGCCTTGGCAAGCACAGAAACAGCGGCGAAGCGCTTGGCTCTGGAAAGAGCGACATAAAGCTGGCCGTGGCTGAACACAGGTTGAGGAAGATAAAGACCGATGCGGTCAAAGGTTTGTCCCTGGCTCTTATTGATGGTCATCGCAAAGGCAGACCTGATGGGAAACTAAGTTCTCGAAAAGACGAATGGATAGTCAGTGGTTGAAGAAGTAAGTTTTATTCGAGGAATGTAGGCTCTTTGACCCTTGAATGACCCGGTGAGTATCTTGGCATCTATGACATAATCCGTCATGCGCACAACGATGCAACGCGTGCCATTACACAGGCCCTTCTTAGGGTCGAGGTTCCTGAGTAGCATAAATCATGAACCAGTAGCCAGGGTCAAGGAATGTGGGGGAAGAGAAGGAAGGGAAAGAGAGTTGAGGAACTCTGTGGGTACATTCATCGTATCACCTTGTGAGTGTTCAAGTTTGTCAAAGCTGAAGAAAGTCTTAGTTTCGGATGCCAGGCGGTTCATCATCTGTCGGTTGATGACATCAACATCATCGTTCTTCGGGCAAAAGATTGCTCGCGTGCTGACGACCTGGAACGACAGACAGAGAAGCGAACATTAATTGAGCCGATGGAAGGGTGCTGACGCACAACCTTTAAGACACTGTAACATATCTCAAGGACGCACATCTTCAGTTAGAGCCTCGTCGCCGAACACAACGGAGAAAATGTCCACGCCGTCCGGGAGGGCGATGAACTGTGGCAGCTCGACGAAGTCTTCGGGCAGTCCCTGGGCCGGTGGCAGTGTCCCATCGCCGATCTGCATGAGGAAGCCTCGGAATTCTTCCTCTCCCTGATCCGCCCGCATGTTGACTCGCAGATGCAACTGCTTGAAGGATGGCCACAGGGGAGAATTTTTAAGGCAGGCGTTGACCTGATCGGCTCTGCCTCCGTGCTGCACGACAGGTAGGACCTGCCTGAAGTCGCCGCCGAGAAGCAAGACCTTGCTACCGAACTTGACGCGGTCGTTATCGGTGATGTCCCTTAACATCGCGTCGACCTGATGAAGGGCGTCTTTGGGTGCCATGGGCGCCTTGTCCCAAATGATGAGACTGCAGGAGCGTAGAAGCTCAGCCTCCTTAGATTGATGCGCAATATTGCAAGTAGAATCTTTCAAAATTGGAACAGAAAGTTTGAAAAAGGAGTGTGCAGTGGTCCCGCCAGAAAGGAGAATGGAAGCAATGCCGGTCCAAGCAACCAGACACACAATTTTTTTCCCTCGGCACGATGGCTGTGGATTAGGCAGTTATACAAAAAGGTCTTTCCAGATCCTCCAGGTCCATCCAAAAAGAATGCCCTGCACCGAGGCTCTGCAGAGGCGTCGGACTCAGCGACAGATGCCATGACTTGGTCGAAGACCAAGCGCTGATCGGTATTGAGGAGAGAAGTCATACGTTCTGCTTCGGCACGTTCTTCGTCACCATCGAACTGATGCAGATCGTGCAGGCGATCTTGGTCGGGAGCAGGGAGCCGGTAATCGGCGAGAGTCTTGTCTAAGCAAGACAAACGTGAAGCTATGTGAATAAGAGCTCTGTTTTCGTTGGCGACCAAATCATCGGTCGTGTCGTCCAAATGGTGAAGCTTCAATCGCTCGTACAAATGCAAAGGATCAGAAAGGTTGCAGTGAAAGAGAATGTGAGCAAAGAAGACCCTAAGGCGGGAAGGAACACACTATGAGGCAGCCACGAAGAGCGTAACCTCGTAAATATCGTCACGGTCGAGCAGAAGCAACTGCTGACAGGCATCCTTGAACGTGGGGTGTAGCACATTGGCGAATGTGCGAATGTCCTCGAAAGAGGTAGCACCCTTGACATTGTGCAGTAAGATCCTGAGGCACATGAGCTCCTCACTTCTATGAGGCTTTGGTTGAAACACCCTCGATATCGTGTTGAATCCACCCTTCTCCCTGGGTTTCCACATCCTCTGCATGTTCATCCAAACGAAGTGTTTGGGGAAATTAACATAAGTCAAGGTGAGAGGACACGGCATGGAACCGCATTGTCCATCACCGGAATGATGGCGCAACTTGTGCTGTAGATTGTAATGGAAATATGCAGTCAAGTGTGTGTGCCTGTCCGAGGCCTGCTGCACTGCAGCAGCGACGTTGTTGTCGGTTATGAAGACCGGCTGCATGTCGGTAAAGTGCAACACCAACCTCACCACGACGATGTTCTTGTCAGACATTTTGAAGGAAAGAAGTCTCCAGACAGCTTCCGAAGAACTGACATAGCGACAGTCGAGAAAGGATGCCACCTCGTCCATGACCACCTCCACGACAGCAGAGTCGTGGCCCTTGTACACGTACTTGAATACGAATTTCGTGGCTTGCATGGAAGAGCAAAGCTCTACGTTAACATGACATTGATATTTTTGAAGACGGTAGGAGTTGTAAGCCACAATGTGCCTGTTGTCGTACAGGTTGTTGGAATTGTTGAAAACTCGGGCATCATCTGGCCTACGGTACTGGACGAACCCCATGTAATTCAGGAGCGTCTCATCTCTGAAAGATTCTGAAAGTTGAATCTGCATTTGCCATCTCTGAAGCAGGGGGCATTAGCCTGCACTTTGTGTGCACCATGTGGGACTTGACCAAGTTGTACAACTGCATCTCGGCAACAGGGTCTGGAATCCGAGCAGAGCAAATTTTGTCGGCCTCTTCGGGCGTCTGGACCTTGTCTTTTTTGCAGAGAATGATGAGAATGTGCGCATGAGGCAAGCCGCGCTTTTGGAATTCAATCGCATAAACAAATGCGTCAACTTGACCGAAAATTTGACGTTTGGTGATGTCTTCCAAGTGTTCCTCGAGCTTTACCTTGAAGACACGGCACAACAAGTGCGGGCGGTGACAGGCCTGCTGATGGCCTTGCAGGTTGAGCACAATGTCTGGCCACTTGGGGTTACATGTGAAAGTGACGAATAGGTCATGCCTGCCGAATTGTCTCAAGATGGCAATTGCATCCTGGTAGGAATGATGAAGCTCTCTGGCCGACCCATAGAAAGAAGAGGGAAGAATCACCTTCTTGCCAAACCTGGTATCGGCATCGCCTCCAGCCAGGTGAACGTGGTCCAAGAGCTCCTGGTATGCCTCGACACGTATCTTGTCTTGATATTGACTGATGTACCAAATTCTAAGCGACTCGGCCTTACAATAGCAATCCACCAAGAATTGCTGGAAGAGCTTTCCAGAATGGTGAAGAATAGAGAATCCATTCCTCACCATTATGCGGTAGGCGTAGAATTCGTTACACGTGACGGTATTGCGCAATGCACTCATGACAAAGAGGTGATCCATACCACTGGTGTATCCAGGTTTGCCATGTGGGAAAAGCATAGGGTAAGTCATTGCATCGACACATGCATTCAGCTGATTTACATCATTCCTGAGCGGTGGGTCATCGCCCACGAATAAAGCAGCAACCTCGTTTGCGGCTACAGGCAAGTTATATATGTTGGTATCCTTCCTAACGTCAGCCTTCATCGACATCACCACTTGGCGCCGCGGGCGTCCCAAACGATCCGCCTCTGATTGTTCTATCTGCATGACCTCCCTCATGGTCTTGTGCATCTGAGAGAAAGGATTAATTTCGGCAAAGAAGGGCCTCCAGCTGCTCCACAATAGGTATCTGCAAAGGATCGTGTTGACGGACTCGAGCAGCATTAGCCTCATCGAATTCGATAAAGTACAATTGATTGTAGCGAGGTTCGTTACCGTCGATGGGTCGAGCAGCGCCCGATGTAAGATGATGTACTTGGCCTTGAATTGTGAAAGTATAGACAGATCTGGCAGTAGAACGAACAATGCCATCTGCACAGAAAGATGCGAAAGATAGAGCGGAATTGTAGTTCCTTATGAACTGTCTGTAATCGGCACACTCATCCGAATCGCCAGTGAGAAGGTGGCAAAGTAGGTCGGGCACCTCGCCCAGAGGAGGCAGCTTTATATTACCTCTCATACAACAGACTGAGAAGGAACCATCCCTTTTGATGCCTTCGTCCCTGAAGTTGAGCGCACCACAATGTGAGCATTCTCTGTTCATCGGACCCAAGTCATGGTTGTCCACATCGACAACTCGTCCTGTGCGAGCAGCGCGGTAGGTACGGGCGTGATACACTCTCGGTCTCACCCTGGTTTGCGCTGTCACATTTTCTTGTAGAAGGATAACAGGTGCAGTCTCCTCTTCGTAAAATGGGCCCAACAACTGCCGGGCGATATCTTCGCCGATGAAAGCAGTGTCATCCAGCACGGATAGATCGCGGACTTCCATCCCAGACATGTCAGGTGAATGCGAAGCTCCTTGTACAGGCTCGTGATGTGGAAGCGTACCTGATGGGACTGGAATAATGGGCTTGGAGCGGTTTTTGGAGCGTTTTTTTGCTGCAGGAGTAGGCATAGGCACATCAGGTGCAGTGGAAGGCCCAGCTACCTGAGTTGTGTGGACGGTAGGTTTTTTGGCCATAGGTGCAGCAAATAGTTTCGCACTCTGAGAATGGGAAGGGCCTGGAATATGTTGGTGTGCTTTACGCTTGACAGGCGTTGAAGGCGTACTTTCTGATAGGGGAGCCTCGGCAATCTCCTCCTCAAGATGATGTTTTCGAGGCGTAGAAGACACCACAGGCAGAGAGGAAATGTTTTCTGTAGAAGAGTCCAAATCAGCAGCTCGAGAAGTGGACTGCGATAATTTGTCGCGCGACAGTCTCTTTCTCAATCGCGCCTCTTCCTTGGCAGCCCGAGTAGTTAATCGGCGCCACTTTTTAATTTTTGACATGATCTGTAAGAAATGTTCAACGTATCACAAAGAATTACACAGCAAATAAGCACTTAGTTAACAGAAGTAAAAGTCACTGTCACTCAACAGGATGAAAATAATTTTTCACATCACAGTTTTTAACCCGAAAAGTTCTGCCCTCAGGCTCGGGAAGAAAGTCACTGGCACTCAACAGGACGAAAGTAATATTTCACAGCACAGTCTTGAAGGCGAAAAGTTCTGCCCTCAGTCTCGGCAAATGGACAAACTTCACAGAAACGAAAGGAACGGGCACTCAACAGGTTACGAAAATATTCCTCAGCACACTATTTAAGTGAAAAAGTTTTGCTAACAGGCACCGCAAGTCATTGAAATGGTCTCAAGCATTAAGTCTCTGGAAGCTGACAAACACACATACACTAACCGCATCAGCTCACTTCTGGAACAAAAGAGAAAAGTATGTGAAGAACACTCACCTATGCAAGCATTAACATGAACACACTTAATAATCTGTACATAAAATAAAGTGCATCGCAACTCAGGCTCCCTCTGCCGGGATGCAATGGCTCGAGTCGCAATGTATAGGCATTTGAAAATGCAATCACTTGAACATAGAAATAGGGAGAGGCACTGAAAGCACCTTACAATGCGAGAATCTAGCTCGCAAGTTCCCGTTTAGTCGCCTCCTACGACAGGCAGGGTTGCCGTGGTACTATTCTAACGCCCCTCACCACAGGGCAATAAGGCTCCCTCTGAGACAGTACCAATGTGCAGGAAAGGACAGGTAATGACCGCAATATGTATTGCAAGACCTGCGGTAGTTGTCTCCCATTTGTCGGCAATGACTGTGTGTGGTATTCTTGTGGGTGGGTATGATAATGCCCTTGACCACTTGCCTGCAAGACTCCCTCTTGATAATTAACACAGCTAAGCGACATGTTCAGTACAGTATCGCTGGAGGACACTCCGTGCGATGGGCACATGCGACACGGAGCAGGAGGAGCTGTCCTCAATGCGCTAGGTATACACCTCTTAATATACCCGAAATTGACCTCTCCTGGGGGTTACGAAAAAAAGCAGGAAAGAAGCTTTTGTTGGCAGTTGAAGGCACGACTCCACAGTAAGTAAAAAAAGTGGGAAAATTTTTCCGAGGCCAGTCATACCCCCGCCCTTGTGAGGGCGACAACCTCGAATAACATTTACCCAGGCTGTGTAGGAAGACATTGTCGGGCACAGATTGGATGACTCCCGCCAATAAGATCGTTGTAATTGGCGAGTAGCTGAAAGGGTGGCGACCATGTCGAATTATGTCGAAAGGGCGTAAGTGGTATTCTCGCGTTAAGTTCGGCACTTTTCGACGTATAATTCCGAAACTCGGAATGTAAGGGTACTTTAAGGAGGGGAACATGTCGAAATATGTCGAAAGGGCATAAGTGGCATTTTCGCCATAACATCGGCTCTTTTCGATGTAGAACATCGAAACTCGGAATGTAGGTGTAATTTAAGGAGGGGAAAGTGTCGAAATATGTCGAAAGTGCATAAGTGGCATTTTCGCCATATCATCGGCTCTTTTCGACGTAGAACATCGAAACTCGGAATGTAGGGGTACTTTAAGGTTGGGATCACATCGAAATACGTGGAAAAATGTTTAAGAGTAATTTTCGCCATAACTTCGGCACTTTCCGATGTACAACATCGAAACTCGGAATGTATGGGTACTTTAAGGTGAGGAACATGTCGAAATATGCCGAAAGGGAGTAAGTGAAATTTTCTTCTTAACTTCGGCACTTTTCGATTTAGTACATCGAAACACGGAATGTAGGGGTACTTTAAGGTGGGGAACATTTCGAAATATGTCGAAAGGTCGTAAGTGGCATTTCGCCATAACTTCCGCACTTTTCGACATAGAATGTAGAAACTCTGAATGTATGGAATCTTTGAGGTGGGAACAGGAAGAAATAAGAGAAATTTTCGCCATACGTTTTGCACGTTTCTTCATATAATGTCGAAAGTGTGATTGTAGTGGTACTTTTAGGTAAGCAATACACCGAAATATGTGGAAAGGGCGTATGTGGCATTTGTACCATAACTTCGCAAAGGAATAGTTAAAAGTTATTGGCATTGACATTTTGACCCTCTTAAAAATAGTTTTAAAATTCATAACTGCTATAGTAATTTAGATACACGAACGAAATTAGGTGTGGTCACGTAACTTGATGTGTAGAATGTGGGGAAAAAGTAAACGAAAACGTATGAGAATATGCACATTGTGTAATTCCCATTTACGTAGTACAATAATGGAATCCAGAATGTTGGGCTAGTAAAAAATAATGAATGTATGAAGGAAAGTGAAAAGAGTGTGCGTGAAAACCCCATGTCAAAATCTCAGTCATGTGACACGGATAATAACAAAGTTTTGGGCATATTCATTTTGATCCCCTTAAAAAATGTTTAAAAATTCAAAATTACTAAAGTATTATAGATACACGAACGAAATTTGGTACGGTCACGTAACTTGACGCCCAGAATTCGAAAAAAATATAAATTAAATTTCGGATAGTGAATACAGGATGTTGAAAATGTTTATCGAGTTGAAATAAAAATCGTTACAGGCTGATAGAAATGCGCTAGAATAGTGTATATTTTAGGTCCCAGCTCTGTGGGTCAAACGGTTCAAAAGTTACGGGCCCCCAAATTTGGAGCCCCCTTAAACGAAGACGGAAAAATATTTTTGGTCAAAAATCTTCAACCGGCTAAACTTTTGCCGATTTTTCTAATAAAAGGAAAGTCGGATAAAATTTTGAAAAGAAAAAATTTCGGAGCACCTCGAATAAAGGGGTACCCCTTAAAAATCAAAATTTCGAAAATCCGTAAAATGGGGTTCGAGACATTTTCGAGGAAAGGCCCGATACCAAATTTCAAGTCGATATCTCGAACCGTTTAGATTCCACGGCCCTAAAAGCGCGAAATGTCCGGAAACAGGACCCTCCGGTCACAGCATCTCCTCCTCCGGGAGGGTGGTGTGGGTTCCGGGAGGGGGGGCGATCGACGGTGGAATGATGGGAGGTGTGCGAAAATTCGCTTCGGGCGAGATACCTCGAAGGGTGCGGGCGCTGCGCGCCCGCAAAATTTGGGCAATTTCGAGTTGCGCGTGCAAAAAACTTTCGTTCTTGAATAATGAATATAGATCATGGCAAATGCTTTCGCTTAGGTTCGTCTTGCGACATCCAAGAATTTCACCTCTAACGTCGCAATACGAGTGCCCCCGTCTGTCCCTATTAATCATTACCTCAAGTTCCGAAAACCAAGAAAATAGATCCGAGGTCCTATTCCATTATTCCATGCACACAATATTCAGGCGAACAACTGCTTCCTTTGAGCACTCTAATTTGTTCAAAGTAAACATGCCGGACCATCTCGACACTCGGTAAAGAGCACCACGGGAGGATTGTATCGGACCGCCGACGCGCAGGCCAGAGGCCCACGGCCGACAGCATCCACCGGCAGGACGTCCGCACGGGCATGCCAGTTAAACACCGACGAACGGTGAACCGACAGCGTGGGACACAAGTCCAACTACGAGCTTTTTAACCGCAACAACTTTAATATACGCTATTGGAGCTGGAATTACCACGGCTGCTGGCACCAGACTTGCCCTCCAATGGATACTCGTTAAAGGGTTTAAAGTGTTCTCATTTCAATTATGGGGCATCGGTTGAGTCCCGTATCTTAATTTTTCGTCACTACCTCCCCGTGCCGGGAGTGGGTAATTTGCGTGCCTGCTGCCTTCCTTGGATGTGGTAGCCGTTTCTCAGGCTCCCTCTCCGGAATCGAACCCTGATTCCCCGTTACCCGTTACAACCATGGTAGGCGCAGAACCTACCATCGACAGTTAATAAGGCAGACATATGAAAGATGCGTCGCCGGTGCGGAGACCGTGCGATCAGCTTAAAGTTATCCAGAGCCGGCCGATTGGTTTTAATTTAATAAATGCATCCCTTCCATTTCTGGTTGGGACTCTGTTTGCATGTATTATCTCTAGAATTACCACAGTTATCCAGGTCTTGTGGTACGATCTAAGGAACCATAACTGATTTAATGAGCCATTCTCGGTTTCACCTTAATTTGGCATGCACTGAGACATGCATGGCTTAACCTTTGAGACAAGCATATGACTACTGGCAGGATCAACCAGGGAGCTGCATAGAGCTTGTCACCCTTTCCACCCCACCGAGTGGAGGGTTTTCTCGCGACCACTCCGCCAGTGGCGGCTACGGACCGCTTCTTGAACATCGTCCCTAATGGGGGAATGCAAGGGCCACTAGGGTCCCTTCTGAGCCTTCTTCAAATCATCCCTTGCGAGCTGTGGTGCAGCTCGGGTGCATTCTGTGGCGCGATAGTGTGTATTTTCGCTCGGATAGAAGTGAGTGAATTGCAACAGTACGATCGGCACCCATGGAGGAGCTTGGACCCGTCGACCGAGAAACCAGGACCCATGTGGGTGGTTGTGAGGGTGGCTGAGATGCGCTCGATCGAGTCACTGCCGATGTAAATGGCGAGCCGCCAAGTCGTGGTCTCCGGCAAGGGTGCTGTGCCAGCACCGAGGACGCTCCATACATTCACCTGTCACCATTTATTTCGGAGCGGGGGGTATTTTGTGCTCGTCAGAGTCTCGCCACCTATGTACCACCTATTATACCCAAAATGGGCCTCACCTGGGGGTTACGCGACTTTTATGGGTGGGTTAGTTCCTCGGCCATCGAGGCCACGAACCCCGAGGAACATAAAGACGTGCGTCTTTCGGCGTCGGGAGCGGTCATACCCCCGCTCTTGTGAGGCCGACAACCTCGAACAGCAGCCTCGGTGCACTGTCTTGCTTCAGCAGAGGCGCCTGCGCCAGCCGGTGCACGGCACCTTCCCACCGGGGACGGGCGCCTCACCACCCATGCCAGGGGCACTCTCCAGGCAGCGGAAGAGTCGCCGGCGCGCGTGAGGAGCACCGCCGCGATTACAGGGTGTCGGCGCCAGGTCGGCATCGGCGCAGCAATACAACCATCCTATAATACACAACTCGGGCCCCACCAGGGGGTTACGTAAAATTTTACCGCTGTTTGGGCGCACTCTGGCAGCGACCTGTGCGTCTGTGGCCGCCAAGCCATTCGCGGGAGAGAGGCGAGTCCGGCCACGGAAGGGACCCCACCTGGGACCTACCTGTAATTTTCTCCCTGACACAGGGCAAATTTTTCTGGCGGCAGCTGAGGCTCCTGCGTCCGCCAGAGACGTGGCGGGAGGGTCGCAGGAAGGCTCCCAGTAGGAATCGCCTCAGCAGTTTAACCCCCTATAGAACCCAACTTGGGCCCCACCTGGGGGTTACGCAAATCTTTACTGCCGCTAGGGCGCTCTCTACCGGCAACCGATGTGTCAGCTTGCCGCCAGAACATTCGCGGGAGAATAGCGAGGACCGGTCCCAGTAGTGCCACGGATATGTAACAACGTGAAATTTCACCCTTTTCCCCAGAGCGACTTTCCTAGAGGCAGCCGAGGCGCTAGCGACCGCCAGGGACTTTGTCGAAGGAGCAGTGGTCCGGCCCCACCTGGGGTCTACGTAAATTTTCACCCATGCGCAGAGCTACTTTTCTGGCGGCTGTCAAGGCGTCTCCGCCCACCGGGGACTTTGTCGCAGGATCATGGGGTAAACGCAAATTGGTATCTCACACCTCGAGGTACTTTTCTGTCAGGTGCCGAGGCGCTTGCGCCCGCCAGGGACTTTGTGGGCGGGGCCAGTGGTCGGGCTCCACTAGGGGTCTACGTGAAATTTCACCCATTCTCAGAGCAACTTTTCTGGCCGCTGTCGACGCGACTGCTCCCGCCAGGGACTCTGCATCAGGAGGAGAGTTCGTCGTCCCCGGCGGGCGCATACCCTCGACAAACGCAAAATTTTCACCCTCGCCCCTTAGGTAATATTTCTGGCGGCTGCCGAGGCTGTTGCGCCCGCCAGGGACTGTGTCGCAGGAACATGCGGTCGGTCTCCACCCAGGGTCTTGGTAAATTTTCAAACAGGCGCAGAGCTACCTTTCTGGCGGCTGTCGAGGCTTCTGCACCCTCCAGGGACTTAGTACGCGGGAGCAGTGGTCTGGCTCCACCTGGGGTCTACGTGAATTTTCACCCAATTCTCAGAGCTACTTTTCTGGCGCCAGTCGAGGCGATTGCGCCCGCCAGGGACTTTGTCGCAGGAGCAGTGGTCGGGCTACACCTGGGGTTTATGTGAATTTTTCCCCCCGGAACTGACCTTTTCTGGCGGCATCCGAGGCTCCCCTGCCCGACAGGCCTAACAAGGGGTGCAATGGGTACCCCAGCGTGACTTAGCAAAATCCCATCACCTGCAGGACAACCTCAACCGGGACAACCTCGAACAGAACAACTTCGACCGGGACAACCTCGAACGGAAAAACCTCGACCAGGACAACCCCGACCTAAACTAACATTACCTGACCTGATCTTATCCTGACCCTAACCTAACGTTAACATAACCTAAGATATCCGAAGCTAACCTCAACGTCTCGTAATCATATCCTAACCCAACATTAAAATAACCTCAGCTAACCGAAAATAAACTCAACGTCTCATAACCTTGTCCTAACCTAACGTTAAAATAACCTAAGCTAACCGAAACAGACCTCAGCGTCTCCTAACCGATGCTAACATAACCTAATATGAAGGGTGTCGGATAGGGGGGGGGAAAGTAATGTCCGTGTTACACTGTTTGCCACAAATTTTAATTTATAATTTCAAATATTTAATCTGTGTATTATATGCTGAAGTATAGGTTCAAAATATAACATACGTACAATTCCAAATTCCATGGCTCTCCGGTTTACTAATTATTTTTAAATTATAAAGCATCAGAATATCTTCTATTGTTAGTAGAAAACAAGGAACGGTCCTTTTTACCCATACTGTCACAAATTGACAACGCGTGTTTTGAACTGGTTGATTTTAACTATTATTATTTTGCTATCAGTGTAACATTTGGGTTACATTATCATACAGAATATGTTCGTAATATAACACATACACAATACTAAAGCTCACATTTTTACCCGAGTTGTCTTGCTAATCTTCAAATGTCGAAAATTGTAAGCAGAAATCCAGAAATGTCCAACAATGAGAATGAGTAACATAAACTTACCAGACGTAATAACAATGATTTTTAACGGTAAAACTAAAATCGCCGTTTTTCACGGCAAGTAACAATAAACAGATGAGCATCAAGGAAACTGCCCTTCGCATAAGTCAAATTTTTCAAACATAGGACAAAGTGTAGCACTGGTACTATGATTACATGGTGAACGCTTAATTGCAGACAGAAATTCTCGTTCACGACACATGTTGCAAACACACAAAGAAATTCTTACTTTCCCACTTTCTCGCCGAATTTGGAAAGCAAGACTGCGTTGCTGTACTTTTCCTTCTTTAATGGCAGTACTTGGCTGTATTTCTGTGCTGGTAACTCACAAATGTTAATTGGATCACAAAATGTTAGTTTTAATAATTTCATCAGACAGCAATGATTTTTGGTATAGGGATGATGAAGGATTTCAGCAAGTGTCCATTTTACGTCTCTCCCTGTGTAGAATTAGGCGAGGGTGGTTGTCTGAATTTGCAATTTCTTTCATTTTCTGCATGGCAAATTGACACATCTTCACACATTTCTTCATTGATTGCTCAACAGAGATTATTTCGAATGGCACTGAATTGTTTCTAGCAGTGGCAATACGTTCTTCTCAGTCTGCAGGGACTTCCATATGCCGTTTGGTGTCAATTACACCCACATTCTTGTCGCATTCCAAGCACGAGTGTCCGCGGACCGGAAATGTCACTTTTATTCATTTCAAAATGGTTGTCAGCATGTACAATGTAATGGATAAATCGTACAGTGGCATGATTCTTAATCTGACCACCTGCTCTATCACAAAAATATGTGTAGGTGCTAAGCACTTCTTGGAAGGTGATTCACAATGAACTCAAAGAGAAATTATGTTACTTAGTCTGACCCCTGGGCCCCCTAAACTATCTGAACTGATTATGGGACCCAGTGCTGATGATGACGTTTGCACTATGCATTTACCGCCGCCGCGCTTTTGAACTGTGGCGCGGGCACGCCTCGCCGCTTCGTGCATCTTCGGCCCTCCTCAGCAGTCTTCGTTGTCCCCTCCCTTCGCCCGACCTACCACTTCCCCACCGTTGCCTGGCA
>PNEQ01003479.1:20753-53746 GCA_003012365.1 Medauroidea extradentata | reverse complement strand
AGAAATCGCCTTTTTCCGCTCAGATTATTTTAAGAAAATGTTTAAAACTCACTATACGAAATTGCTCGAAGACTTCGAAATTTGGGAATCTGGTATATGTTTTTCGAATACGAATGGTACAGTTTTACTGTTCGAAAAATATTTTACATTTCAAATATTTGCACACCCCTCACATATATATATATACACACACACACACATATATATATATATATATATATATATATATGTGTGTGTGTATATATATATATATATATATATATATATATATATATATATATATATATATATAAACGAATGGTGCACTCTTCAGCAAAACCAAAACAACTGGACAGAATTGTGTATCATGTGCTTGTTCTTAGGCTTGAATTTTTTCAATGCATTTTGTTAAAAAAGTTTGGAATTTTTTTGCACCAATGTGAAAAAAAAGCTACCTAGCATGGCCTTAAAAAAGAACGACTCCGACACCTCCGCCAAAATATTAGGTTTATGTGATAGTAACTTTTTTTAAATCCAATTTTCAACAGTTTCATTTAATGTTTTATGTTGTGGTGCTAATGTGCTAAAATGATTGTATTTTTGTAGTAATTTATGTTGTTTGAAAAATCTCGATTTTTTTTTCAACAATTGCATTTCTTGTTTTGTACGTATGTGTAATGATATTATGCTAAAATGATTATGTTTTTGTAGTAAATATGTTGCCGAAATACAGTATTCTCAATTTTTTTGAGCAGTGGTTTTTCATGTTTTGTTATGTAGTGCTCATATAATAATTGTGTTTCTATAGTAAATATTTTGTTTAAAAATCTAATTCTTTTTAGCAACATTGTGGTTTTTGTACCATTTATTTTGTTTAAAAAATATTAAATTGTTTCAACAGTTGCATTTCGTGTATTGTAAATGTAGTGCTAATAAACTTGAAACTCTCTTATATTATTTTTAATCGATAACATGTATTTAATTGTCTACACTATCTTTTATTTCTTATAATTCAAACAGTAGTATTTACTACTTTCCTATAGTTAGTATGAAACATTAAAAAAAAAAAATGGTTTATATTAAGCTGTCATAAAAGTTAGCTATAATTATGGAATACAGTACTGTAAATCAAACTGCTGCTTACTTTTGAAATTATATATTTATTTGTTTACTCGTGTTCCAACTTCGGTACTAAGCTTTAAATGTTCTTTCGGTGCTATAACTCAACGATGTTTCAGAGCAACTGCCACCATAATTTAGTGTGTAATGAATTATATGTTAAAACAAATTCCATAGTTGGATACAGAACATGACATTTAATAATTTAATCAGTAAATTATTGTTCACTTAAAAATGTTTTTGTAGCAACCATTTATATGTCTTACTAACATTAATGACTCTGTGTATTATTCCAGGCTATTTGTTATAAACTATTGTTGTAGTCTTAGAAATATATATATTTCTTTAGCTTTATATATTCTTAAAAACAGCTCTTGTACCTGTTGACATGTTCAATACCAAAATGTAAATCATGGTCTGGTGGATGAAAATAAAATAAAACATATTCGGAGCTGGTCTTGATGTTCGACATAATCCAACGAACATTTATAAAAGCATTAACAACATTTTCCATAGATCAATATTTGCTACGCTAAAATAATGCAAAACTATCTTTTGAGATCTTGTTTCACATTTCTGTAATTGGCTATGTAATCCTCTTCATATTTTATGTAATTGATGTGTAAATGAACTTGTGGTCTTGTTATCCTTTTTGTGAATATAATTTTGTATTTTTAATTTTTTATTATTTTATTATTTATTTATTTTTATAATTTTTTGGTTGTTTGTGTACAATACATATGTTTTCTAATTTAAATTTAGTTATGTAAAATGACGAATTCTATAGCAAAACTATATATTGCTCGAAGAATGATCAATAAATACAATATACAATACAATTTCTTGTCTGTTTTTTTACTAGATTTCAAATTGCTACCGTATTTTGCAAGTTGAAGAAATAAATGTCGTACACATTGGCCCAAAACGCTATTTGAATATATTTGCTGTATGACCGACCAAAATTTTAACTTCAGAACCGCCAAATGCCAGCTGGTATGTTGGCCGATGACATCACAGAAACAGCCATGTTGCGACGTACTATTTTCGAGGGCGATTCAATCTCATTGACTTGTTTTTCCATGTAGGTTACAAGTATTTCTTCAGTGACATTTGTGAGAGCTCATTTCATGTGATCTGATCCAAGCATATTTTTTTTCACGTCTAAAACATTTTCATTTAGAACAGCTTTATTTAGTTTGTACCTTGTTCTTGAGGATTGTGAAAAGGATAGAGGATATAAGTTTATGTTTTCTGATTTTGCTTTTACTGTACTTGTCATATCTTGCTTACACTGTTGTTTATAGTTTTAAACTTTGTGGCAATGTGTATTGCATTTACATCAGCTCACCATTTCACTAAATACAGCCTTCAGAGCATGCAACAAGATTAAACCATACTAAGTAACAAATAACTCTCAACCTGCAAGTGCGGTATTGCACAAGCCAGGGAACGTGAACCAAGTTTCACACTCTTCCCTCCCTCCTCCCACTCAATCACTGACATTATCTAGTGACAACAGACAGTATGCTGCATTGCCACATGTCTTGCACGACCTTGTTGCCAGTTCTAAAAATTCATTCAGCAAAAAGCAGACAACGGCATTAATTTTGCTTTATACACCCATTTATGGTTATTTTAAGCATCACAACTTTCAACAACACAATTTGTTCACCTGTAGTAAAATTTCTTCTGTCAAAAATATATAAAAGTCATATTCAAAGTAGCAAGAAAATTTAACTCTGGTATAAAGCATTAGACGATTGTGTATTATGCAATGTATGTGATACAAAATTCTCAAAACCGGCGGTACGTAGCGATGGAATTCCGTTTTACATATTATGTCGTTTGTATTTCTTACGCTGCCAGTCATAAAATTTACTTTGATGTACAGTTATGGGGTTAAGGGAATTTTTCTGAATCCAAATTCTCATTGACTGTTTCTCATTGTTTAAATTTTTTCAATTTTTTTTTTTATTCTTTAATTTTTTAATACAAAATAACTGTACCTTTTGCAGTTTTGCAGGATAATCATTGATCTCATATTTTCTCTTCCTAAGTGAAACTGTGATGTACTGTTAAAATCTCTGTATTCACAGTGTACATTTTACCGTTATTAATTTGTTTTGCAGATATTATAAGAAGCAACAAGGCATTGTGTGGAGATGAAAGAATATGTGTTATGGAACAATGTAGTAAATTGTCCAGCTACACAGAGTACAGGTGTCATTTATCTCGAGACTTCCTTCCATGTCCCAGTGAGACAGACAGAGACTACAGGAACCTGTATGGCTGCAAGGACAACACTCCAGCTCTCGACAAGAATATGGCCAGCAATCAGGACCACACTGTTGCTGATACACGTCTGTCTGCACATTTAAATGAGAAACCTTTCTCGTGCGCAGTCTGTTTGGCTAAATTCTCATACAAATCAATTTTAAAGCTACATCTTCTCAAACACACTGGTGAGAAGCCTTTTTCGTGCGCAGTCTGTTCAGCTAAATTTATTGAAAAATCTTATTTGAAGGGACACCTTAAAATTCACGCTGCTGAGAAACCTCATTTAAAATGTGTTCTGCCAAATTCACTAAGTGTAGTTTGAAGCAACACCTTCTAATCCACGCTGGTCAAAAAACTTTCTCAAGCTCAATATGGTCAGCAAAATTCACTAAGAAATGTAAATTTATAATCATCTTCTTCTCAAATACACTGGTGATAAACCTTTGTAATGCATATTGTGCTCAGTCAACTTTACACGAAAAATAACTCTAAAACGATACTTCTTGCAACAACGTGCAGTCCAACTTGATGCATAGATACCTCAGCACTGAGAAGTGAACCACTGTCCTATAATTAGTCTTGATATACACATTGTCTTCTTTGTTACGAGCCTAGCCAGAAATACATTGAAGCAGCCAGTATGTGCGACGAGTGACAGCTCGATGTATTGTGAGAGCATTGATGTAGTCATTGCACTCTGTCAAGTCTGGTTCTTGCTTATTAATCTTGGACCATCCAGAAATATAACTGTCAATCAGAAGCCCTGAATTTTTTCAAATAGTAGTTTTGAAATATTGGAGATCATTCTGTAAAGATCCACACTGAATGATGGGTGAAATGGAACTCCAATTTAACTAAAAATGTTTACTCAAAATTGATGTTATGTCAAATCTGACTTAAATTTTACACCTGAAAAACATAATACTACAGTTACCATTGCAGCAGCTGTGTAAGAAAAGAAATTCTGCAAAAAATGTAAAACTCCAGCAAAAAATTTTAAGTAACTTTCAGTGGAACATAATGTGGAGTGTTCACCTGTTGAGTTACGTCACATGCGCGTCATCAACATGTTATAAGTGAGGATTCAACACTGCAGTGCCTTTTATCGATTTCGAAAATTTCCATGAAAAACGTTAAAACAACTTGCAATGAAAATTGATTAATAAATTCACAAGACCACAATATAAAATAAATAATAAATACAACAATACATATTACAGCACCCATTTTAGCTTGTGGTCTACTGTGCTGTCCTGAATGAACAAACAAACTGACTAAAAACTCACTAAGAATACTTTTCGCTCTAGGGTTTCTTAAGCTTTGGAGAGACATATTGTTTATTTTTGCAGTAATAAATGTATTCTAAAAATCTGCACAATATATTTTTACTGATGCTTTACCCATTGCACTTTATCTATAATATAATTAATCGGTTGAGCACGCTGCACTCTGGCACATTCTACAGAGATGTGAATCACTATCTATGAATAAACTCCCCGTGCTGTCCACTACAGAGTTGTGTAGATACTGTTCTCCTGTCAGCCGCCTGGTCATGATGCAATCTGTTCATTAGGCAGGTTCAAGTGACTCACTTGTTATGCAATCCACCTTCTATTGCTCGGACAGTTGCTCATCTTGATCGCTTATGCTGCCAGAGCTCATAACTATTTTGTTTCAGATGGGTTCATAGATCATCACAATTTATATTACATTTTATGAAAATTACGTTTTTTTTATAAATTTTTGATATTTTAATAAAGATTTTTTAATAAATATTATGTCGCTGTTTTTTATATTGAGTTCGGTTGATCGGATCGCTGCTGTATTCTGAAAATTATGTGCTCTCCCATATGTATGATCTTAGAACAAGTAATGAAGTGTTTGTTTCTTGCTACATCATGCCACATCACTTGAACTATTCAATTTGACGCCGGCCGCAGGGCCAGCGTATGGGTTAAGCCCATAACGGCACGAGTCTGTCCTTTTCCACCCACCCAAAAGTATTCTCAGACTCTCCTATAACCATCCTGCAACCCCACAGTGTGTATGCCTGCCAAATCATTCAGTGCGAAGTGTATTGTGTATCAAACAGCAGGGTACAGTGTGTGCCGAAGGCCATCAAGGGTTACCACGTTCGCTATGTTTACTTTCGTGTTTTCAGCAGACATTTAGAAATGCATCATTCAATATCAGCAAAATATGTAACGCCATTTATTATGTAATTTAGTGTGTGCCATTTTCGTAAAATTTTAATATTAATATTTCACGCGCACGAGGTACCGGAAGTGTGAAAACCCCGTAGCGAGGCAAGGAGCCCCTAGCGGCTGCCTTCCTCGTGGCAGTTAGTCATCGTCTTCTAGAGAGGTAAAACGCCTGTCCGTGTACTCATCATCTTTTGTTTCACTGATTGTTAGTTTCCCATAGTCTCGTTAGTATACCGGTTCACCTTTGCTTAGCACACGTTACCAGATATTCCCCATTGCATTGTGCATCCACTTAACCTAATAATTGTGACCATTTTGGTATTTTTAACTTAAACACCGCGTCGGAATTATCACCGCCACGTGGTTAGGGACTTTTGTATCGGGAGACATCGGCACTCATCCTTCACCATATGAGGTTCGTTTTGGTATTGTTTTATTCAGCATAATTTTGCACACCCGTTACTAGGGTTATTTTGTATATGTGTAACATTTTAAGGGCGTAATTCATGTTTTTGTGACCGACCACGTGCAGGTTATTACACCGCCATTGTGTTCAGCATACATGTGAGCAGTACGTTGTACATTCATTTCATTATCACGCACTCACGCAATTCATCTCGTTGAGAGCATCACTCTGTGTGCAGCATGTTACATGCCACTCACCCCACCACCGGCCTAGCATAGCTCGCCACAGTTTTCGCACTGTACCGCTAACATCACTTGTAGAGCCCTACCACACTACAACGTGCACGGGAACGGCTGCCTTGTGACACGTTAGTTAGGCACGTGCTCACCGCAACTCAATTCTCTACGCCCGCTTCCAAGCGAACCTGACGGTCCATCATAGTGGCCGCCAGCCCCTCGCTGCCTAAGGAGGTGCACCTTCTGGTGTCGTAGACTCACCTTTCGTACACCAGCTCCACACTGATCACTCACCAACCACGTGCGATATACCAGCCGGTCGTAGTCACTACGCAAAGTTCACTATCATGTGCTTTAGGGTTATTGTTACTGTTATTGTGTGCTAGCGCCCACGTGGCCAGCATTAATTTTTTGTTTCGCCGGGCGATCTCACGAGCCCTCTGGCCACTCGCGGATTTGCGCCGGGTTGTTCCTCCGCATCAAGCTGTTCAGCTTATGCGGCCAACGTAACTCTGCATAAAGTGTAATCATCAGCTCTCAAGTTTTCAACTCTGTCGCGGGCACGGAGCCACGGCCAGCAACAGGAAGACTGGCAAGTACTTAGTGTCTCTGTGCGTGTGTAGTGAACTTTTACCACGTTTAATAAATTCAAGTCTCAAAGTAACTGCGTGGTGAACATCTGTCTCCCCAAAGTCCCCGTAGCTTGCACTTTCTGTCTTAACTAAGGTGTGGGCCTCTCGACCCACGCATACCGCTAGGGGGTAGCCAACTGCCAAAGAGAACCATCTGCCCTGAGTTTTTCTGCTTGTGCTCTACCCGTTCCCAGCTGGGCATGTTGGGATGACGCCCATTTAATCATACTCCTGACTAGAACTTGAACTTTCACAGTAAAATCACCGCCCCGTGATTTCGAAACACCCCTCTGGCGGCAAAGGGTTTCAAAAATCAAATCTATGGGTTTTACATCAAAATGATAGAGAATATTAATACAAATAAATTAATTGAAGACAAACGGTGCGCATCAGCGGAACCAGTTTCGCAGCATAATACCCTAAGCAACTCCCTGTGACGGCTGACCAACGTGCATCAATAACCTACGTCATGAATAAATTCCATGAAGCTAGCGATCAACTGTGATGGGCTGTAGCCTGAGTGAGCTAAGATTGTGAGCATTTGATATCCCTGCCTTGTACTGTTGATCTCGCTGCCGCCGTGTGTGCTGCTATCCTCGATGCCTCCTCCTCTCACTATTGACGTGTGCGCACGCAATATAAAGTTTGCATTTAATAGTCTGTGTGTTTCTGCCTTGGTAGTCTAGAAACTCGGATGTTTCGACCTCTCCTTCCCGGTTCTTAACATGACTTCCCGGTTTTAATTTTATTCTACTGTTGTTAGGTGTGAGCGATGTGTGTTGATGCATTTTAAGATTGGCAGGTTCTCAAGGACACGTCCTTTCTGGATTTTTGATGATTTGGTAGCCAACGTGTTCTGGGTCTTGATTTTCTTGGCGACGCACGAGCTGTCATCGTCGTTAGCCGCCGTGAGTTACGATTTGCGTTCGCTCTGGATGTAAAAATTTAGTTGTGTGAACATCGTAGGAGTGTGTTATCCTCCGCAGGGGTAGGAGTAATGATGCCCAATGACATGAAGAGTCGTGTTGACAACTTGGTCAGACAATATTCGGATGTCGTTAACCCTAAGATTGGGCGATACGATGCGTTGCTGTATAAACTTACGGTGACTAGCGATGCTCCAGTTCGACGTCATTTTAATTATCCTCCTCTGAAACTCCAGATTTTCTGAACCATCATAGATAAATTGCTGATGGATGGGGTGATTTCATCTTCCAAGTCAGATTATGCATGTCCTGCGTTTTGGTAAGCAAGGAGAGTGGCAGAGGTTACCGGTTGGTGACTAATATGACTGCCGTGAACAGATTAATTAGGTGGATCCGTTTCCAATGCCTACCGTAGAGGTTGCTCTGCAGCATTTAGGGAAGGCTAAGGTCTTTTCCTTGCTTGACCTTAATCATATTTTCTGTCAGTGGTTGATACACCCAGAGAACCGTAAGTACGCTGCCTTTTGTACCCTGTGAGTTCAGTATGAGTTTAACAGAGTTCCTGTGGGAGCATCATTTGGTACTCAGGCTCTGTCGCGCTTGATTGACCATGTGTTGTCAGACTTCAAATTGAAGTTCGTATTTAATTATATTGATGATATTGTAATTTACAGCGAGTCAGTGGAAGAACATGAGAGGAAGTACTGGAAAGGCTGTGACGAGCGGGCTTAACAGTTAATCCCAGTAAATGAGTAAAGTGACTTGGTGTTCTGATTTGATCCGGTTTCTCGGGTATATTATTACCGGTGGAAAACTGCGCATGGATCGAGCTAAGATCGAGCCTATCATTAATATCCCATGTCCAATTAGCAAGAAGGGAGTAACCCGATTTGTCGGGATGATGGGATATTAGCATTCCCTATTTATACCCGGGTTTGCATAGTTGGCTGCTCTCTTGAATTTGCTTAAACGTAATAACCAGCCGTTTGAATGGGGGCCTTAACAAAAGACTTTGTTCAAGCGATTAAAAGCGGGTCTGGCCACTAGTCCGTCTTTGCATTTCGCGGACTTTGATGCCCGGTTTGTTCTCCACGTTGATGCATCATCAGTGGCTCCTGGGGCTGCGTTGGGGCAATTGAGGGATGATACGGTGGTTCCGGTTGCCTTTGCTAGTCTGGTGCTTAACAAACGCTGAATGTATGTTGAGCGTGTATGAAAAGAAATTGCTGGCCTGCGTATTTGGGACGAACCGATTTGCTGAATATCTGGAAATCGTGGAATTCGACCTGTACATGGATAATAGAGCTATTACCTGGTTGTTGGATCATTCCCATGAATTCAGGAGGTTGGGTCCATCATATTGCTGGGAAAGATAATGTGGTGGCAGACGCCTTGTCTAGAATGTTTTCGGAGTAAGATTTTGAACCTGATGTTGGGGAACCCGTGTCTTGCGTGGCATTTGCCTTTGTGCATAATTTCTTCATGGGTCTGAGGGTGGCTCAGGAACAAGATGAGGAGTATAGACAGTGGGAACGGCAGATTGCTGCTGGTGAAGAGTTCCTTTACGAACTGAAGGATGGATTGTTATGTTTTGTTGGGAGAAATTTAAAAAAAAAATAATAATAGGCATTCCTGAGGTTTTTAGGGCTGAGATATTGAAGTATTTTCACTCTTCTGCGTTTGGCGTGCATTTGGGAAAGGAGCGAACATACGTTAAGATTACTTCAAAGTTTTATTAGGCCGGCATGAGAAAGGACGTGAAGCATTACGTGTTTACCTAAACTGAAAAGTTGACATCTCAAATATGTTACCAGTATACTATTTTGTTTGCAGAACTCGTAGTACCTTGCAGGTTATCTCTGTCCACAACAACAATAATTAAAATTTAAATAGTAATATAACAGACAGACGTACCAGTACTTACAGTTGATACTTGTAAATAGGTACACACACATGAAGTGACGACACACATTTTTCCGTGGAAGCGCGGTCGCGATGTTTCACCAGTATTAAACTGGCTTCCTCGGGCGGCAAGACATAGCACACTGCTGTGTAAGTACTTGTACTTCTGTCTGTTATGTTACTTTGTTTGGCTAGCGGCCTATTTTCTGCCATTCTTATATTTAAACAGGCTTACCTTTGTATTTTGTTAATCACAACAGTGTGTGAATCCATTTTCTCTTATTTGTGTGTTAATGGAGAGAAAAGCAAGCATCTCTGGCATAATGTGGATTGTTAAAGAGTCCTGGCAGAATACAGGTTATCAGAAAATAATGCCTTAGTGCAAAATATTTTGATTACTGCCACCTAATTTACTAGTTGGAATGTTTGCCAATCTCATTATTTTAAAGAATTTTTCCTCAAAAAAGTTTTTCAGGTCTGTGTTTCAAAGGTTAGGTTGTTTTTATGAAATAACCCAGTAACAAAATAAGACACACATTCTCAAGAAATATAAAATTATATTATTACTGAGTGGAATTGGTTAAGTTATTAAAAATATGCCTTTAATAAACAACGTATTTTAAAACTGTCATCCATATTCATTACAACATTTAAAAAAAACACTGTCTGAATTGTGAAACATTTGTCTTCAGTTGAGGTAATGTTTCTTTTTTGCTGCATTTTTGTGCATATGTCATTGCTGCTGTCAATTGTTTTCAGTTTTCCTTTATTTTCTAATAAAAGTATATTTTACAAAAGTTTGTTAATTATAGAAGTGTGTGTAAACTATTTATCACTGCTATAACCAGAATTATTTTTTTTTGGTGGAGTGGGAGTAGGTTTTCGTTACAATGTGCTACATAGTTTGCATTGAAACAATTTTTTTGAATGCACCTAAATTTTGCATATATTTCTATACCTGTCTTTTTTAAAAAAAAATTACTTTAAATGAAATAACACAGGTGTCCTTCTGTACCTTAATACATTTACTTTCACTCAGAATTATTTTATTTATATTGTTTGAATATTTTTATGCATCTCACATTCTCTAGTGAGAACATACCTGACTATGTACAATATGTACAAGTTTCAAGGATTTCATATCAAGTGTCCATTGAAGTACATGTCATGTAACAATCGACACACTCCTACACGGTTGATCGCAGATAACAAATTATATTAACATTTGTATAAAACATTCTGTAAGTGTTAACAGTTGTTGTATGTGTTCTTCAAACACTCGCACTGCACTGCAGTGTGCTTAACAAAAGTTTTTGTATCTCGTAGGAAACACAAATTTCTCCAAGTTGTCTTAAACACATAAGGCACGTATCACTAGTTTTCGTCCCTAGGTTACAATGGAGCTTGCTCAACTTGAAGGTCAAAGCAATGCCGGTGCACCACGTGCTGAGCAGATATTACAGGATCCTGCGAGATGGTGTCACTGTTGCTAGCAGCTCGGCATAGGCACTCGTCTAGGCAGAGTGCGAGCTGTCGACGTCGCACTGTTGTCTGTAGCTGTTCACTCAGCAGGTCAGCGACGACTTGAGCCACTGTAACAAAGGCGACACACACTCTGGTACCACAACATTGACGAGGCAGGACACAAGGGACGTCCACTACTTCAGCAAGAAGAGCTCATACTCACTGTTCTGCAAATACAGACGAGTTCAAGCATTCTGGCCTGAGTGCAAGCGTATGCCAAGAGCACTAGGCTTGGTTCGTCAGTCACCAGTGTGCAGAATTACAGGGGTGTGTATATGCTTTAAATTACAATCAACAAGGAGCATAGTCAAGATTATTTTTGATGCTAAAGTATAGTAACTTTCATTATTTGGTAAAAATTTATGAAGGCGCTCAACTGACTTTGAACCTCCTCTTACTGTGCTGAATTATGTGGTTATATGTTGTTGGCATGCATGTTACATGAATTGTAACCTTACATCATCTTTGCTAATTGATCATTTGTAAGTTAAGGATTTAACAGACCATTTATTTTTTTTTTCTTAAGTAACACTTTCTACAGTAAGATAATGCAAAACATTACACTAAAATATAAAAAAGATTAGCTGCTTTGTAACTGAACTTCAAGAAAAATACGTACACTAGAGCACACACTGGAAAGTGGTTGTTTATCTTAAATACAACCAAGGCAGAATATTAAAAACATAAATGGCGAAAATCAGTTAACAGTTGCAGCAGTGATGGTTTGTAAACAGCGCTCCGCCATCGCCCAGGCCAAGCCGTTCCACTCCTGCCACTACTACGTATTACAAAGGAAGCCGTGCTATGGCTGTATTGTTGTGGCACGAGAGCAAACACACTTTCAACTGTAGTCTGGCCTTTCTCTTGGCTATTTTTCCACGTTACGTCTTTCAGTTTACATTCTAAAATGACCACCGTCAATATTAGCACACAATAAATTTTTTTGCAGGTTTTAACGCAGTGCATAGTTAATTGTTTTAACTTGATGCATACAATTTTGTTTGAATAGGGACTTTTATAAAATGTGCATTTCACATCCCCAGAAAGGATGACTGCACTGTCTGCAATATGTAGAAATGTTTTCGCTGCCATGTCTTGTGAAGTGTCTGGCCTCACCAGCACCTATATAATTTGGTTTGTTTTTAGTGTTTTGGGCCCTAGGCTTATATGTAAGGAATTTATATTTATTTTTCTTGGAGACTTAAAACCCCAGAAGACGTGTCAGTTTGCATTTAAATGCTGCCAGTCTGTCAAGATCACAGTTTTGTTGGTTACCATTGAGATATTAATGTGCAAGTGTAAGGTGGGCACGATTATGGCCTACAGTGTGAAGTCATTGCCCGGCTTTCTGCATAAGAGGAGCTAGTTTTCACCATGTTCAGTGCGTGTGAAATAGTGCTTCAAGAGTAATATTCCTTTTTTATGTTTTTTACATATATATTTTATTACGTCATTTTCGACCAATGGAAGGTTGCACTTGTGCAAACTGCCTGAAACATTAGAGCAAGGAAGAACTATTACTACAAGATATCTCCACCTAAATAACTAAACCACATGTTAATAGGGGACTTCAACTATTTGTAAATGCAATTTATGTAATTTTGAAAATTCTTTATATAGCCTAAATGATTTATGCGTGGCAGCCAGGTAACCAGCTTACATAAGATTTGTTAGAGGAGGTTAAAGTTGTAGTTTGTATGAGGGAAAGTGTGCATTTAATCATGTCAATTTACTTGTATGACTTCAAATAACTTAATTTAGTTCAGGGTAAACTTGGAGAGAGTTAATTTAAGGGTGAAATCATTTGAATTTAGCATCACTTGTCGGGTATCATTTTAATCCTTATTCAATTTGCCAACTTTTTTCTCTCTTGAATTTTCTTGGTAATTTTGCGGGCTGAAATTTTATTCGTGTTATAAGATTTACTTGTAGTTTACAGCCTCGGCCGAGAAACTAGGGGCGCGACAGGCTGGCGCTGGGAGAGGGTGAACAAAGGCTTACGAATTTGGGGATTTTTCGGGGAGTTGCAATGACGTAATTTGAAACTGACTGCTCTCCAAGTTAATGTATCACTCCGCCGAGAGCGGGAATTTAACTACATATAAATATCTCTATTTTAAGTGAAATATTTGCTTAACAAAAATGATACATCATTAATTTTTATCAACTTTATTTTGCACAGGTTGTAAAGTGTAATTTTGTTTGTTTTGCTCTTGGTGAATTGAGAGTTATCGGATGTTTGATAGTGGGGGACTAGTTCCTGCCCGCCATCTTGGTGGCTGGCGAGAACGAGGTCCTCGCCCCAGTCTTCTTACAGTCAGTCTGTTGGTAGGACGTGTTTTTGCAGAGTAGAGTAAAGAAAGGGCGTGATACTATGAGGGCGAAGTGGAAGTATCGCGATAGGCATTGCGGTTAATTAACTGTCTTATTTTATTTTTCTCTCAAACGGTTGTGGTGATTCCGCAAACCGTGGTAACGGTGGTTGCGATGTAGAGATGAGTTGTATTTTTCCGTAGTTGAACTCCAACTTTTTTTTTTTTTTTTTTTTATTATTATTATTATTATTGATTAAGTGATGTAACGGCCAGGAACTTCCACCTTTCATTTGTTTAGGGCTCGAACCCACGAACTTACCCTAGATTTTAAGAGGTGTTCTACTGACAGGTGTTAGGCCGAGAGCAAATGTGGTCGTGCATTGCACATATTTTTTTTTTTAATTAATATACAATAAACTATCTGTACCACCACAGTCTGTGTCAATTATTGGAAATTAATTAGACGTTCGTTCACTGCATGCTTGGAACTCTTATTAATTAATTTTCACGCAACATACTGGCTGTGATACAGATTCCTTACAACCAATTGTACATGTAATTTTTAAGATTTTACGTAAGGACATCGCAAAATGATGTTTTTATCTGGATGAACATCAGTAAATGCTGCAGTGGTGCAGTCTATAAGCCATCTTGTGAACCCCATAGTCATACAGTTGCACTATCAGCTATGTACATTTCTTCCTACGCTTGTATACAATAATTTGTATGTTTTTTTTTTTTTACTAATTAATTTAATCTGAAACATCGAGGGATTGTTTTTACGTAACTTAAGTTAATACAGAAGCTATATTAAAAGGTAAATAAGTAACTACATTTGTTCCTTTTAATGTGTATGCATAACTAGTAGATATGCACTAGTGTGTTAAATTTTTGTGATGACGGGAGATTGTAGCTACCAATTTTTTTTTTCTGAAGACTTCTATCGACGTAAACTATTATTTCAATTATATATTGTCAGCTTTTCTGCAAAAAAAAAATTTAAAACAGACTTTGCTCTCGTGAGAAGGCACTAAGTGCTTGATTTTATAATTTTTTCGGGACAACGTTTGGTTCATATTTCATTCAGAGACGTTCTTTAAATCAGAAGAAGTCTGTCTATTGATATAAATTTTTCTTACAACTGTCACTCGCATTATTTTTCCATTACACCCAACGGAATTCAGACTATGCGCTCACGAGAAAGCATCTGATGCTCAGTGTTCTGTTATTATTTTTATAAGTCGACTATTAATATAAATTTATATTTTGATTGTTACGTTTCTTATTTTCCTGCAAAATGTTATGAATATGTATCAGGGCCTAACTAGAGGCAGTTAGCAGAAAAAATGCAGTTTTAAAATTTTATGATAGAGTAGAGGGGGAAATTAGCCACTATTGATTTTCTGGAGGCAGCGATTTTACGAATGTGACGTATGGAACCGTGAGTATTCGTAAAATTGGGTATTTAATTTATAAGTAAATTCTTGGAAGATTGCTGTGGCTTATAAACATACAAATTATTAGAGGTGTACCACCACATGAGAAATATAAAGCATCAGCAAACATATACACACCTCTGATAGACTCATCTTGATAGAACCATTCTGCAGAGGATCCTTCCCTTCAAATATACCTGCACACATACAACATATGTTCAATTATAAATTATTTACACAACACCTAAGTGCAGAGAAAGACAAATATGCATGGTTCTAGAGACATGCAAAATTCGCGTTAGTTTCTGACAGCTGACTAGACTGCAAGTGACTATAGGCTTGTTAGACGTCTCCTGCTGGCCAATATTGTCGTGACTTACCGCAGAGAATGCTTACACGGTACAGAGGCCAATCTTTGTGGAGACGTAACACACGTAAATGGCAACATATAAAAGTTTATGGCCAATTCAATCGCAGATTATGCTCTGTAATGTACAGTAAAGTGAAGTTTAGTCTGCTACCAAATGATAACGCGAATTTTGCATGTCTCTAAGAATAAAGCATGATGTATGACCCTGGGCTGTTTATTACTTTATACTTCCTGCCTTACAGTTGCTGTCTTTCTACTGACTAGTATCGCGACAGACAATCTTGTAACACACACCACCTGTACTTTTGAATCGCTCTAAAAAATCCAATATGGTACAATAATTTCAATACATAGATTTCATCCTTTACTTTTTTTTTTTTTAACTAATTTGACTACCCCATTTCAAAAGTGGAGTGTGCTACAATTTCAAGGGTGCGTAGGTACACATTTATGTTTGACTTTTTTTCTTTGTTTTATTCCTCTACTGTGTTTTCTAAATAGTAAATGGGTTCAATGTCATGTAGATACAGTTTGAAGGCACATTTCAGTTGAATTTGATAACTTTTTTTTTTCAGGTTACGCTTAAATTGGAATGCATTTTCACTAAGTAACTCAATATTGTGATGAATATGGTATTTACTTAGGGAATCTGCATAGTTTTGAAAATTTTGTTACAGTCAAGCATCAGTTTGCACAGAAATAGTGGTGATAGTTTTACAGAGAAAGGAGAAACGCGCTGTTAATTTTCAAACTGCCCTGTGTGTGGGGGCAATGATGTCATAACTCGGTACATCCATTTACTTTTGCTTGTAACTGTAGTAAATTTTGTGTTATGTTTAAGCTTTTCACTGTCGTGCATGTAATCACGGATTGTGTAGCATATTTTAAATACCAGTTTATTAAAGATTATGCAGTAGTTCATGTAAAAATTTGTGACATAAAGTGATTGTGTCTCACAAAACATACAAAACAGCCAAATTGTAGAAAATCTGTGAAATGTAAAATTTCACCTTTTGTTTTATAGAAAATTTTCCTTTGCTCATTAAACACTCAGTAAACTCAAAGAAGTGTTGACAATACCCCAAATAATAAAAGTATTTGGAACATGTAAAATAAAATTATGAAGAATTTTAAATATAATAGGCATAACTTGAAATTTAAATCCACAAAAAATAACACTACAATGTTGTTTAACATGGAGTTTTTGTTTAGATTTCAAACTGTAATTTAGGAAAAAAATCATGGATCAAAAATGTAAACTCAAGTACGGAACATATTTCTGAAATGTGGGTTTAACAATTTGTTTGTGTAGCATGAGAACTCTGCAGTAGATGTGTAATAAGGCCTTAACTTATACAATCAAATAATAACATATTTAGAGATTATAAGTTTCTCGTTTATATAAGCCTACAAAAATTATTCTTTTGCCTATTCTCAACACCATGAGGTCATCTAAAACATGTACTATATGTTTCTCCAAATTATCTTCATTTACATTAATAAAAACATTTTCACTGAATTAATGTGGCAGTCTGGAACTGAATAATACATTTCATGCTATTTTAATTGCATTTAAAGAATCACCTCAAATCACTTAATAAGCACAGAATAAAATTCTAAATTCCATTTTAACTTCAACACTGTATCCTAATGGCCATAAACAGCTAAACACGTGTGGCTATCAACTTTACCATCAGATACACAACAGTGTCGACAGAGTTACCGGACATGACCATTCTCATGCACTTTACATCATCTGCCTACAAAGCATGAGTAAACATGTCTTTGGCTGTCTCTATTTCACTTCAGAAAATAAGTGTTTCTTTCGTAACTCCCATCACAGGCTGATAAAGCCTCACATCCTTTGTACCCTGCCTTCTAACCAACTTCTTGCAAACTAATTGCTTTCAAACACCTTAACTTGTTCAAAAACATGTTCATTTCTTATAATGTGCAGTATGTTTTTCTAAGTAAAATTTGTAAACCGTTACATCTAACTACAGGAGACAAAGTAAATTATAAGTTTTAAATAACTAAACATTAATTTCAAAAGGAAGATGTTGGAGAACTGTCCGGCTGGACGACACTGCATACCTTGCTTACCCTTATATACCACAATTTTAGAACTATGCTTCATGTAATTTGTCATATGCTAAAGTACTTCTGATAGTTTTCTTCCACAATCACTGCTGAAATTACACAAAGTTCCCAATGAACAAAATATAGCTCTGGTCTGCGACATTTTTCTAAATGGTATATTGAAAAAGCTCATTAGTCACCAGCTCTATCAGACTATGATAAACAGAGTAACATCAAATAAAATATACTGTTTGAAAAATACAGCAATACTTGAAATAAACATAATTGCAAAACACCTTAATAATCAGAATACATTTCTGATGAAGATTCGACTCCTTAGCCCTGAATCAAATCAGAACATAACTTTGTGTTTGGACGTGTTAGGTCTCTGCCTACTAAGCTTGTACCTGCTCAGTTAAAATGTGTTCAATTAATTACCTGTTTTATTGGAGATATCTCTTCCAAACAAACAGTTTTGAACAAAACATAAATGATTTTAAAAAAATTATTCCCTCATATTTTTGTAGAAATCTAAATCCGAAAATTACGTTTTAGATGTTAAGTTTTAAAAACAAAAATTATTTTGCAAACTTTCTCGTACCTACCAGTATTCTTTAAGAAATTAAAAATACAGTAAACTCCAGATTGCCAGTGCAATAATGAACTATTTCTAGGATTATCCGTGCAGCATTCTGTGTGTTTAACACTGCGAAGAAACCTTTCTGTATCATTAAAATGTCAACTCTGACGGGCGAGAAAGGACTAACAAGATCGCATAAGAATGGATTAACGAGATCCAAACAACACTTTTTCTTGTATTTACTGTGCACATCAGACATATTTTTATTTATTTTGGGAATCAGGTTGCGGTACAGATGAGTGAATATGGTATTTGCTAGCAAAACCGTATGTCATTGCGGTGTATGAGTGAATAATAAATAAATTCTTTTATTTTTATTTATTTTTTTTTTAAATATTGGCAAATTGGCTATTTTGAGATTATCATTGTTTCTCAGAAATCAGTGCGTTGCCTCACATTAATTAACACGGATAATTGGAAGTACTGTATACTGTACAGCATAATAATCTTTAAAACTGGTCCATTGGGAAGTACTTAATTAAACGTTGATTACCTACTTTTAAACTCAGTGGCTGCGAACTTGATAGGCATGTACATTGACTTGCTTCAAATATATACATATTATTGTTTTATTAATTTATTTATTGTATGTAATGTCCCTATAGCAGGCCATGCTTCCTTGTAGGGAATGTTGCATGCAAGTGTGGTACTCACTGAAGGCCACGCTGAGGTGCAAGATGGCCGACACAAAGTCACCGAAGCGCAGAGTCCCGTCCTTCCTCATGTAGCGCAGTGTGAGGATAGACAGCACGTCTGTGCTCAGCTGGAAGCCTGCAGACAACACAACCACTTCTATTACAGAACCACTGTACCATACAATGCTCACTTTTATTGCTAACTACTCTACTGCAGGTGCTGCTCAGTAAGTTAAACCTTCTACGAACGCTCTTTCTGACAAGGTGCACAGAAAATTATACCGTAAATATCTTGCAATTGTTTAAAATAAATAGATTTACCATTATTTGTTTTATTTAAATTATTGTAAGCTACTAAATGTAATACTGTAGGTATTGTCAGTGTATTTTTGTAACAGTTGCATTTATAAAAGATTGAACTCAACAATGCAGTAACTGTCTTCAAGCTGTAAATGTTGATGTTTGGCGTTACCATTGGTGTGTTTGGTAACATGGAGATTTAGTACTTAGAAACCTCTTAATAACCATCTTTAAAGACAATATTTGACTGTGACAGCATGTCCACGGCTGAGAGGCGCAGAAGTGGTAAGGACAATCCAGGCAGCGAACTTCAATTTTACCCCTTTTAAACTACTACATGTAAATTAAACTAATTTGATCTGCCTTGTAGTTTTTGTATGTCAGAATTGAACATTCGCACGCATCTCTTGACGGAATTCGAGTAACAAACAACTACGTCACGTAACATCGAAATAATTCATGGAAATAAAATTTAATTTCAAAAAATAAAATATTTGTGATAGAGGTTGTACAACACCACGTCTCGATAGGTTACTTTAGAGTGAAACTCCTGTATAGATTATTTCTCACTGCTCGTTCCTGCTTATTGAATCGTCTGCCTTGAATGTTGACGAACTTAGTTTTATTCTTAATAATCACGTTTTCTTATAAAGTAAAAAACTAACATATATATTTTTAAAGACTTACGTAAATATCACTCTGACGCAAATAACACCTCAATATCGCTACTGGTTAGATTGATATTGTGGGTTGATGGAAAACAAATGTGCTTTTTCACCCTTTTGGGTGTCAAATTTCGAAATATTTAAAACTCGCCTCTTACAAAGTTGTATAAGTATCCAATCGAAGTGTAAATCACATCGCTAGCCTGTTCAGTCGAATAATAATCAATCGATCATTCACTTAAAAAAAACATATCACCCCTGCACAGTACTGATAAATCAAATTTCGAAAAATCTTAAAACCGTTTTGCGATCATTTCTGTAATCATCATCCTAAAGCAAAAATTAATTGTATATCTCGACGGGTTCAATAGATATCGAGGATTTATCTAAAACACGTTGAAGGTCTTTTCACCACCTAAGAGAGTAAATTTCGAAAAGCCCTTGAATCAAGTTTTAGAATACTTTATTGGTGTCTCGTGGATGTGAAAAACACATTAGACCGCTGAGTTCAAGATATATCGACGATTAATTGAAAACACTTTTCACTGCTTTTCTCCTCCTTAGGTGGCGAATTTCGAAAATTCCTGAAATTAATTTTCAGGTATTTGAGTAAGCATCAATCTTAAACAAAAATCACATCGCTATATAAAAATCAATGGTATCGACATATTTATATTGATTGTTAATCGAAAACATATTTTACTCTTTTTTTAAACCAGTTTAGGGCCGATTTCAGAAAATATATTTGAATGGTACTTGGGAAATTTACGAAAGCATAAATTTAAAGCAAAGAGCTTTTCGATGTCTCGATTGGTTCGATATATATGGAGGGATAATCAAAAACACATTTCACGTATTTTCATCTTCTTAATTAAATAATTTCGAAACGTCTTGGAGTCCTGTCATAGACATTTGTATACGTAACCAATTAAAGTAAATATCAAGACTATAGCCATGTGTGTTTCAAAGATATAGACGATTCATAAAAAAACACATTTTTCCCTTTTTTACTGCTTGGGGGTCAAATTTCAAAAACCCTAAAACCAATTTTTGGGTATTTACGTAAGCAACATTTTAAAGTGATAAACAACTCTTTATCCTGAAGGATTCAATAGATATTGATAGTTAATCGGAAACACATTTAAGGTCTTTTCACCACCTTAAATGTTTAGTTTCGAAATATCCTCAAATTGGCCAATATGCATTTCTATGGGTGTCCTATTAAAGTAAATCTCATGATGATAGGCCGTCGGGTTCGAGCTCTACAGACGTTTCTTCGGAAACACATTTCACCCCTTTTCATCCCCTTAGAAGTCGAATTTCGAAAAATCCCTTTTTAGTGCTCGCCTACGACATGAGGGAAACCCACACAAATATAATTTCACGATTCTAGATTCAGTGGTTTGGGCTGCAGTTCGATACGTCAGTCAGTCAATCTATCAGTCAGTCAGCCAGCGTTAATTTTTATATATAGAGATTAACATACTGTTAATTGAGGCAGTTTGGGAAGGTGGCGTGGTCTGAGTACTCTTACAATCAATTTTTAATTTCTGTACGTGTTAATGAGTGAAAATTAATGTAATCTCATGTGAATATTCGTTGTTTGCAATGTGGCATAAGTAATTTTTTATTTTACTCAGTACTAAACTAACATATAAATATTCCTAATTCCACGTGAACATTCATTATTTGGAAAGTATCACATTTTTTTTCCCTGGGTGGTAACATATATGTGGTTCGTTATAAACACTCTTTAAATGCATATGAACATTCATTATTTAAATGTATCATAAGTACATGATTTTTTTTTACTTTGGGCTAACATATGCATGTCTTTTATAACTATACTAAGCTGCCCAATTTTACGTTATAGTTTGGCCTCAGACGTTAACTAGAAAGATATTAATCACCTGACAGGAAACATTTACCATTATTGCCTTTAACTGCTTTGTTTATCAAATCACCAGCCTATAACAGTGAAAAAATCCACAGACAAGCATGATGAAAGAAGTGAAGTAAAGAGATTATTGTAAGCACTTAAGATCTAGGTCTTTAGCTCTGGTGAGGGGTGACACGATGTGAGTACGATGCAATGCCGGAATGAAAGGGTGGAGGAAACGGGAGATCCCAGAGAAAACCCACCGACCAACGGCATCGTCCGACACGATTTCCACATGTGAAAATCTGGGGACTGACCCTACAGGGATCGAATCATGACCCCATGACGAGATAAGCCCGGCAACGAAGACAGAACACGTACCAACTTCAAGGAGCGCATCCCTGAGCCTCTCAGCCTTGAGGATTCCCGTCTTCTCCTTGGTGTGGTTCTTGAAGGTCGTCTGCCAGTACTTGAGGCTGCACATCAGGTCTTTGAAGTCACTGAACTTGAGCCGTCCGCTACCGGAGCTCTGGCCGCAGTCAAGGTCTTGCTACATACTCATGTACTTGTCGTTCCCGATACATTACAACACTCTCTTACTGCCTTTCAAACATTACTGTTCCACAGAGATGTTTGCTGGAGACCTATATATTTCGCAAAATCATCTGACGACAATTTACAAATTAAACTACTGTAAGATTATTAGGTTTATATCACTAACCCAACTAAGCACACTATTTATTTGACATCCTTTAGAAGATTGAACCAATCAAATTTTCAATGTTTAGGACTCATAAATGTATTGTGTACCACTGGAGCTACAAGTACCCAATAAAGTCTTGCAAACCAGCTTCAATATACATAGATAAATGTGAAATGTTACCGGTAGGCTTAGTAAGCCTGCGAAATTCACGCACCTGTAACGGTGATCTAATAAGTTATGACAGTTGCGACCTCCTGTTGATGGTGCTCGGGACCCATGTTTGGTTATAATACGAGGTGTCGCTGCTCTGTCTCTTACGTGATTAATGTTGGATGATTGGGTTCGTATTAAGTAATGTTGTAGTATGCCCGGCTAGCTATAATTGAAATAAAATAACAAAGAAGTTTCTTTTTAAATCGGCCTAAGGGACTCATGCACTGCGGGTTGCGTCACGAGAGGTAGATACTTAAAGTTTCTTTCGACGAAAATAATAGGCGCTTCCTCCGGCGGCTTTTGATCGGTCACGACGTTAATTATGTTGCAGGTACCGGCCGCAATCACCCGAAAAGTCCACACTCCGGTGACCCCGAGCTCGCTGTCCACCGTCCTTACAAACCCGACGACGAATATCCCGACACCTGTCCCCCCAAGCTCACACACACCCGGCTCGTCTTAAGACTTCATTCTTAGTGCCTGAATTTGCATCTTTGCTTTCCTGGGCGGCGTCCCCTTCCCGCCCCACCGAACTCATGGGGGCGGGTAGGTTCCCCCGACCAATCAGAGCGAAGACCTGGCCCGAACATTGCACATGGGCACATTCTCACAGCAATTACAAATAAAACACTTAGCCTAATTACTACTTGCTATCTTCAATTAATATAATTCTAGTTCAAATTACGTACTTTACACGGGGTCTGTTGGGGGAGGGGAAAAGAAGAAGAAATGTGTAGGCAAGAGAGAAAGAGAGGGGATTGTATGGCAAGGAGACAGGGGGAGGTCGGGCGCCCCCGCCCCTTCTAGAACAGCATGTGGTACGGCCCACGCATCATCTGCTCTATTGTCGCCAGACCGGCGGGCAATTATCCCTCTTAAAAACTATAATCATTATACATAAAATTATCTTAATGTTACTAGCGTATTCGAGTCTGTGACATTCCACAGGTTAAAACGATACCAGACACGATACCTCTGTGATAATATTAGTAATAGTCATATTTTCAAACTGTTTTTATACTGGCCTATCATAGGATCCCACAGACCCCTCACAATCAATACTGAAGTTAAAATGGATGGCAATATGTTACATATGACAATAAAGGCCCCTTCATTACAATTAATCATCACAATTAACCTAAACTGCATTAATTTATATATATAAAAGTATCAATAAAATAGGGCCGTCCCACAATCAGCGTTGCCCACAGTTGGTCAGAGCTGACAGGGAAAATTACAGAGCATCAGATAAGGGCCATTTGAGATAAAGTGAGTATAAATATTTAACCTTTGAAAAATGTCACTAGTCGTTGAGGCATATAATTCAACATAAACCATAGTAAATTACTGCTTGTATGGCTGGCAGCGAAATTTCGCAGTATAATTCTGTGTATTTTTCTATTTAAGTGCACCAATACTGAAACAAAATCAACTGAAATTGACATACTTGTATTTTATATAATTACTAAACTTTTTTTAACAAACTATATAGGTTCCTACAGACTGTACTATTTATCTTACCATCACAAACATCAAGTGCTGTGTCCAGAGAGGTTAAATTTTTCCCGTTGTTTGCCATCACACGTGGAAAGATACAAATTGGCTGAAAATAAAACTTTTAAGAGGTTTTTCTGAGTGCTCACTTTATCCCGAACTACCTATAACGAAGTCCAAACATGTTGGTGCAATGGAAAACAAAGCACTATGATGGCAAGACTCATTAAGTCAGCTGAACAAGTTTATAAAATGTAATGCTGCATTGTAAAAGGATACATCCAGAGTGAGGACCACTTGTCGACACACCTCCATACACGCACAGCTCTTGATGTAGTCTGGAAACACAGAACAAGAAACCGTGTTAAGTGGCAGGTCATCCAAGAAGCAGGAACTCCAACCAGAAAAATATTCCTGTCTGTTTTGAAACTATTGTGAAAAATAAAATCTTGTCATATGTCTAATACGCACTGGCATATTTCTAGTACGAGTAGATGAACACCTTGTTCACAGTGATTTGTAGTTTATGTATGTGCAAATGTTTTAGAACAAAACAACTTACAGAAGATGTATACATATTTTAATATAAATAATGTCTAGCTATGTGAAAGGAAGTATTAAACTAATATTGTATGACATGCATGTCATTTAAAAAAGGATACCTATTTTCTACAACTGACAATACTTAGATTTTTACACCTATAATTTATTTTTCATACGAACACAAAAAATATTTTACAACCAATACCACAAATCCAGTTTTAAAATCTGCATTTAACATAATGGTGGACATCTTGTGCGAGAAATTTGGCTGCATGTGCTGATCAATCAATATGATGGAAGGCTAGTAGGTACGCTAGCTGAAGTTCCCTTTCTTGTTCACTATTCATGCCTATTTTCTTGAGCAAGAAAGATGCTTGTGTGTATTACATAGGCTTAACTCAACAGTAAAGCTCTTTTTTAGGTTTGAATTAACTGATTATGTGCAAACATATTGGCTCAAGACTCTGAAGGCTTCGTGTGAAACATACACTCCTCAAACTAGCGATATAGGCATACATGGAAGGTACATTTTCTTGAAAATTATACAGGGCTGACTCAACAAATTTGGAAAAAAGGAACTGTAAATTATTAAAGTTTTAAAAATTGGCAATTTGTAATAATACAACAAGCCAATGAAAAAGTTCAGTGTTATATTACATGGTAACGAAAATATGGTAGTCAACAAACCTTTTATAACCAGTCAGGGTATCACAGGAAGTACAATCAAGTTAAATGAGAAAAACTATACAGTAATGTTTGGTTTCCTGTTGTACAGTCATGCACAAAACCCAACAAGACTTTGTTTACTGTAGTAGGCCTCAAACCATCACCAAAATGGTGTAGCCAATTTGTCATAAGACGTTGGCATGGACAGTCGCTGGGCACTATGGAGAGAAATGTGGAGGAGTGAATATGAGATTGAAATGAACAGAAACCTGCCCCAAAAGAGATATTCATCATTTAGTGGTCAAACTACTCCCCTTAATTTAACATAGCAATCCAGGTGTGACGTTTGCTGGGTCACTCATGACTGGTGCAACCGAGAAACACAATAGATGTTTTCGCTGGTTAGCAAATGTTTCTTGGAATACTAGCATTTCTCCTCCCCTCACATTCTTTCACAGCTACATTCTCACTTCACACTACTTCTCGCGGAAGCGTGGGTCAGTTCTCGAAATGTCGCAACTTTGTGTGTCTCAGAACATTTATTAATTAGTTTTGTTTTTAATCATTGTTTTTCTAGTCTTGTTTCTGCAATTTCACAGTGTGGGGGCAGCCTGTTTTGCCTATAACACTGTCTTTATCTTAGTTATTGCCGTTACTAACATCATTTTGGCGTTTTCTTTTTTTATTTTCTGTAATTCAACACAGTTTATCTTGGAATTTTTAATGATTTATTGTCATTTATGTATGTTTTGAGTACAACCAAATTGTGTTGTTTTTTCTGAAGTGTTTTTCTTGTTTGACTCTTGATTTTCTGAGGCAGCATAATAGTACTGCAATAGCGCATATCCGCAATGTTTCATAAAATCATTCACCCTCATTGCAAGAATCTATTAAAGACATCACCATGCTAGTGGCATTTCGTGTACAAGTGAACATCTACCTTACCACCATTTCCCCCACACTTTTTTGCCCTGTCACGTAATCTTCACACAGTGTATGCTCTCTCACACGCACAGTACTTGTGTGTTGAAACATTTTACTATGCTATGTCGAGAAGTCGAAGTATGCATTAATGTGGGGGTGAAAGAATGGCTGACGGAGCGAGGCATGACGTACCGTTGGGCAGGCAGGCGTCCAGCAGCTCTTGTAGCTCGAAGGCATTGACAGTGCGGTGCTCGTCTGCCAGCTGTAGGAACACTGCCTCATACTGGCTGAAGCTCTTCACGTCTAGCGACGACGGTGCCTGCCAACACACACACTCACTTTTACTTCACGGTCCTCACAGTGCTTGTCATTGCAAAAACACTGCGACTTTGAAACTGTTAGCCACCAAAACTTCATTAGTTCAACTTGTAGGCATTTTTTACACTACCTATTTACTTCCATAATAACCAGTTAAAATTCTAAATTGGGCTGATATTTTTAACTAGTCAGTAATAAAATCTAACTCACTAACACTAACAAGAATAAATAATAATAAAGTATAGCCCATTAACACTAACCAGAATATTTGCAACAAAAAAATTACGAGGTCTTTTATTAAAAAATGTCTTCACCGTACCACAGGACTAACAGTGTCAAAATTAATTAAATATAACCAAATACAGTAAAGACCAATACCGGACAGCCCTATGCTAACAACAAAGAGAAATGTGCAAAAAATTATCTAGCAACATGAGGGGGAACTACTGAATAAATTAATGTTATTACTTTTCTTTAGAATTAATGTTCTATTTTTGTGTTTTGCGTACTAGTACTGTTAATATTTTAGCTTTTTATATTCGGCTGTAGCAACAAAAAACGGTTATTCGCTGAGAAAAGAAATTATATCTTCAAGATGTTATGTTGGCAGCATATATCTTTAACTAATGAAATGCAGTGTACTGCTGTCTGTTGGCTTGAGGTGGAAACATAATCAGTGTTCTCCCAGAATTGCACAAGCTGTCCGGTATTTGTTTATAGTGTACAGTATTTGATATAAAGATGTGATGTCAGTATGCCAAAACTGTAAAACAAGGATTTTGGTTGTAGAAATTTTTTTCTGGTTATGTTGTATCATGCTGCACTGCAAACACAGCACACAAATCTTGCATGGCAAGACTAAACAATCTGTCAATTTTACCTGGCTGTGGAGCATTTGCATATTAATAGGGAAAATTATTTGTCTCATACAATCACTTTCAGGATTAAACTCATAGCATGAAATTTACATTCTCTGTGAACTATAGTTGTTCAAGAATTTCATTTAAAACTTGTAAATGAAATAATTTTTTATAAAAATAAATTATCTACTTCTACTACCTTCTCATAAAGTGTCTCATAAATCACCCTAGAGAAACTCACATTTTGCATGGCATCGCCGCATCGCTCTAGAGAAAGTCACATTTTGCATTAGGATAAGTAACTGCTGTGTTGTAAAGGCAAGGTTGTCACTACAAAAATATTGTTGTTTTGTTGTTCCTGTTCTCTGTCATGTTACATTCAAATTGTGGTTGTAACAAAAATAAGATTACATGTTTTCGTACAGAACACTCACCCGCACAATGGCCGACTTGAGAAGTGCTGGTTGCATGTCGAGCAGCCTGTAACACAATCATTCAATAAAAATCACATCATGCAAATCTACATTACGTACATTTAAAATTTTTTTGTAATTCTCTAGTTGAATGCAACAAATTAAATATGTTCTGATTTAATTAATTATTTGTTGCTCATAATCGATAGTTCTTTTACGAAAGTAATTTTTTAAGCTTGAGACGGATTATATTGCTATCGTAATTGTAACGCTGTCTAGCAACATCGTGAAAAATAGCTTTAAGTAGGTAAACTGTTTTTTTTCCTAGAAAAACAATGATATGATTCATAAGTACCTAAAGAAAATACTGTTTTGTGTTTTGAATAAATTAGTCTACAAAGAGTAAAAATAATTTTCAATAAAACTATGAGACATATTTACAAATTCTTCTATCTTTTAGGCTTGCAAAATATAGTTCCTGCAAAAGTTGGAAGATCACGGCTCTAATCACCACGTTTTGTGATGTGGAGTATCAGCAGCTAATAAATTATCTCACAATATTTTGTCCCTGACAGTGGGTTACACAACTACAACCAATCAGCTTTGGTCCAAACACAAAATTTGTCTCCCAAAGATTTAGAGGGAAGAAGGGGTAACTTTCAAACATGCACAGCATTAGCACATTTACAGAAAATTAACAGAGATCAATGGACGGTATACAAGCAAATTTACAATAAGTATATAGAAAAATGGTTAGCGTAGAAAGAAGAACCCCCAGGGGTGTATCCAGCTCTGAGAAGTAGCTATGTCCACACTCTGAGACAGAGAAGAAGGGCCCGGGGGGAGGGGGCTCCCACAGAAAATTAAGTTTTTAAGGTGCAAAATGATGTTATTTAAGGCATTTCCTAACCAAAATTTGACTACACCACTTAAAAAATTTGTAATATGTTAAGAATAAACTATCATATAAAGTCAAAGTAAGGGGGAGGGGGCTCGGACCCCCTGGGCCAACCCTCTCTGGGATCTGCCCCTGCCATTAGCATCTTATCCCGCCCCTTTTTTCTTTTTTCCTTCAATATTAACGACCATCTCTACTGCGCGTGCAGACCCCAGCTTCCAAGTGGCCTGTCTCCCATGATATGCAGCACGTATCTGTGACTCAAGAATCATATATTATGCAGGAAACTAGGAGAGTGAATGAGAGTAAGTTAACACTAAAAAGGATCACATTATATGCGAGAATATGAAAGACAGTACAGAAAAACCATTAAAGAACAATCCTAGAAGACAGTTACTGTCAACTTTAACGCTACCGTTACAGATTTCTGGTGAAATACCTGTTTATGGTGCAGTGATTTTGCAACTTTGGTACTAGTGTAAGAAATAACAAGAAAGGAACAGGCCTACATCATATTGGTAAAATATGTTTTCAAAAAAATTTTTAAAATATAGTTTTCTAGGTTTCACCTCCTTTTTTATTTTTGTAAACAGAATATTTAATTTCTAATTTTTACAATAAACATTTTCAGCATTAATTGATGTACCAAGCCTTTTGCATAAATGACAGTGAGTGAATTTTAGTGAGTGATGTTGGATATGCAAGTGAGAGAATAAATTTTTGTCAGCAGGTCTTTAGCGCTGATGAGGGGTGACATGATGTGAGTTCGGTGCGGCGCTGGAATGAAGAGGCGGGGAAAACAGTACAACCAGCGGAATCGTCCAGCACAATTCTCACACAAGAATAAGGAAGAGATGATAGAGAGGGACAATGAGAGCTTTACTAGGTGGGCAGATGACTCAGTGTTAGTGAGCACATGTTTGAGCGGAAGCAAGTGAGCGAACATCACCCCAGAATGTAACTGGAGAGGATGACGTACTTGAGCTTGAGAGGCTTGCTGGAGTACACTCGCAGGGTGAAGCTGGATTCCTGGGCAGGCTCGAAGGTCGTGGGCAGCACCAGGTACCCTCCCTGCTCCAGTTGGCAGCGGTGGCTTACCTACAGGCACGTTACAACCATCACTGACATCCACTATATTACATGTGTGTGTGCTCTAACATGAGTCTGCATGCTGGTAATGTCGGTAAGATCTGTTGCACTGTTTATTTCCAGCAAAAGTAGTACTGCATTAATAAATTGAGTCGTATGTGTTTACGCAGTGCTCAATTCTGTTGGGAGATAACTGCATTTCTGTAAGACATTCAGTATTCAAATTGCAGTAGAATCCTAAAATGTATTTGCAATGAAAACATTATTACAAAATTTAACAGGGAACTATGTACGGAATATATACATTTTTTTACTAACACAATTCCACCAAATTTTTAACAAATTTGTTGAGCAATCGTGCATTATGGCTAACTAAAACAGTTTCCAAATATTTGGGTAACCGTAGCGGTTCCTGTCTTTGTAGTCCCCTTGAATGTTGTGACTGAGGTGAATAGCAAGTAATAAATTAATTGGCAGCACTGAGGCGTGACAACTCGCAGCTTCTTACCTGCCGACTGTTGGTGTACTGCGAGTTGACCAAAGACTTGTTCTTCTTGAAGAACGTCTTCCCGCTCATCTCAGTGCTGTTCTTTGGCAGAGAGTACGCTGTGAAGCCTATCACCTGCACGCAATAATCATTCCCTTCAGTTCAGTCACATTCACTGAAACATTCCTGACACATCTGTGAGTCAGATTATGTATATAGCAAAATATTTGTGACTTTGAAATAAAATAATGTATTAAATCACCTTTCAATTGCATTTTAACAGACCACATATGACTAGTTTACCCTGCTATGGACACTCATTTTTATCTGATTATTTGATACAAGCTTGCGAACTCAGCAGCATTATGACCTTGGAAATAGCAGACAATTTTGGATTTTCTAAACTCCATTTGAATCAACCTGTAATTTGAAATATGTTGAATGTCGAGCATGCCGCACTGGTTCTTAAGGGGACGTCAGGTAGAAATATCTTCAGAGTGACTGTAACAACTACATTCCTATGCCCTCTGTACTTGCTGTAAAAAAAAACTGGGTTGACTCCAGTGCTAATAATAGTGATTAATATGTGCTTATAAAAGTACAGTAGAGAGACAACACCATCTGCCAAAGTGACGGCTACAACATGAAAGAGATCATAAAATGTACAATGCTGTCATGGAATCACCTCAGAAACTTGCTAAGGGTATCTGCAATATCTGCTGCATTTTAAGTGAGAAAATCTGTAAACACATTCATGGTGGATCAAAGCCATATGACAGTTGAGATATTGGGAAGGGAGAGGGCATGTTAGTTCTGACCACAGTCTATGAAGGTAGAAGTCTTGACACTGAGGAATAAAATGTGACTCCCTTCTTGTCGCCGAGCGCTAGTAGTAATTTGGTGGAAGATTTGACTTGTTTTTGTATTTTGCTTAGCTTAAAATGTGAAGTTGTTACCGGAATTGCGAGTATTATACTGAAGAAAAAAAAGGGAACGTAAATTTGTATTGGAACACATTTTTTTTTACAACAGTGAAATTTAGTTTTTAAATATTTTAGATGTAGATGCACATTGCAACGATTCTAAAATTTTGTAGGGCACGAAATGAAAGTTTTTGTGCGAATGTGTTCACTAAAATAATAATACATATATATTTCTTCAGACTACTTTTATAAACAGTTCCACACATGCCAATGCATTTATGGACATGGAACATGTATATGCTATATCAGATTACCTTATTAACATTATTTTATGTAAATAATTGCCAACATGTTAAAACGTGAGATGTAAACAAGACAAATCTTCCACCAAATTACTACTAGCGCTCGGTGACATTAAGAGGTCATTTTCTCTTGCTGGAGAGCATACACAGTGTCAAGACCTCTACCTCTTAGACCGTGGTTCTGACTCCACTGACATCTAGACCATGCAAATTGTTGTGAAGTTACTGTAGCATTTATTGTAACATCATGTAGAACCAGGAACTTATTCCTCACCATATATGCAGACCTGGCAGTCATAGCAATTTAATATATGTTGATTTTATTTAACTGGGCTTTATGTCTTGTCTACAGAGAGATCAATAGTGACAGTGACATACAACTTGAGACAACGACAAGAACTTGAGAAGGCATCAGCCACGGCCTTTATTAATGAACCGTCCCAGCTTTCGCCAGAAATTATTTCAGGAAACTGTGGAAATCCAAAATCAGAATGGCCAGAGCTGGGGATCCAACCTGGAACCTCCCAAACCTGAGTCCTACGTGTTACTGTAACACCACCTTGCTCCATTCATGTATACTTAGGGAAAGTAAAGAATTCAGGAATTCAATGACATTTTAGAATCCACTGTCCTATCCATTCATCCATTAACTGCTACTCACTGGAACAGCAAACAATTAACAAATAGGTGAGACTTAAGTATGCATAGGAGACTGGATTCTAACATACAAGTCACTGAGGGAATTCACAAATGTTTTCTTTCCTTATTTACCTTTGTTATTAAACTAGGGTGTAGTAATTTCAATGATGGGCACAATTTGAATGGGTTTTATGATACCAAAGTGTCAGTCAGCACCTAGCACGCAGTAGACTTACAAGAGTGTACGCACATCCTGTACAATGTCTGCAGGCTGATGTGGTGAGGACTAAGTAATGCCGAGACTTCAGAGCTTACCTTGGGCTCCATGACACTGTGCTGGTTGAGAGAGATCACAACTTCCTCCATTTCGCTGAGGATCAGGTGCAGCTGCGGGTTGATGTGAAACGTATCTGCAACAGTTGACAACCAATGCTCATCATCCTGCACGTTGCAGTGTCTTTATGCAATGGCTGTGGTATTGCCTTGAATTTTACATACTCACAAGTTATAGTTCATCAATCTAATAGAGCCACAATTTTAAGATTCTGGATTTAGTGGAACGTCGATTTAGCGACAAGATTTTCAGGAACCATGACCTGGAGTTAACTATTCAACAAACTCAGATTTGATGAAACATTGATTTGGTGACAAGGTTATTGGGAACTGTGACATTTTGATATACTGTATCAACATTCAACGTATCATTGTTTTGTGATTCGTACTTTGCTGATAACACATGAGCAGCAGGCCCACCCAGAGAAATTTCGGGCCCCTGGGCAAATGTGAGTTTGGGCCCCTCACACCCCCAATTTTTTTACGGTTTGAAACACCTGTGGTTTGAAAAATTGACTCATCTGTAAACAATATGTTTATTTACTAGCTGGTACAATCCCCGCTCGCATAATGCCAGCCGATTGGCCATGTCCACCTCCGAAACCATTTGGTGCACCTGCCCATGGTACGAGTGTATGGTCCGCCCCGGGCCCCTTGAGACCCC